>CAJPDP010604638.1:0-11339 GCA_905336975.1 Bombina variegata variegata
AAGGGGCATTAAATACGTTAAGTAATATAAAATAACTCATATATATATATATATATATATATATATATATAAATTCTGCAATATACTTCTTTCATTATTTATTTTGTCTCTTTTTTTCTGTAATTCCATTCTGCAATTGTGAGCTTTTCAGTTCCTGATAGAAATGTAAGTGCAGAACACTGTTATATTCCCCACAGCCATTGGCTGCACACTCTATTGACCTATTTATAACTGTACCTAATTGGCCACATCAGAGAAGGTAACCTAAGTTTCAGCATGGCAGCTACCATTGTTTTATAGACACTAAAACTTTACACTTATTTTGCCAATATTTAAACAGTTAACAAGACTTGTATTTCTTTAAATGCATCATTTTATCTAGCATTTGTTTAGTGTTGAATGTCTCTTTAAACTACTTCCATAAATTAAATTTAAAAAAATAAAAAAATTGTTTGTTAGAATGAACAATAAAATGCAATTTAAAAATGGCTTTGAATGGGGGGGCGGAGTCTGGCCACGCTAGGAGATGGCCGCACATTAGATAGGCTCCTAATATCTATGTAGGCAAAAAGCTAAAACCTGGCATAATCCCTTACCTCCCCTTCCCAATTTTTATGGGGCACAGAAGTCAGATGTTGGGAGAGTCAAACGGTTAAAAAAAATAAAATAAAAAATATTGTGGGCTATACTCCACCGCAGTACAGGATCCTTACATCGATCTCGGCACCCACGAGGCCCTGCAAAGCGGTTACAGCTGTCCCGATCAGCAAGGGGACTCAGTGAGAAGCGATCTGCAGGACAGATCAACGTATCCCTGCATTGTCTCCCCAGGCTGCTAAACGAAGCAAGTGGGGCTACAACATTGCAACAAATAACGGAAAAAACCCTACCGTTAACAGATCACTCAGTCTGGAGAGAGGACCCGCTCTAGTGACGCACTACAGTTTGATGGTGATCAAGTGAACTGGCCTTCCGAGCAGAACGGTTACAGAGGTGAGTGGAGGCTTTCTCTCTCTAGCGTGGGGAAACTTATACCTCACTTTAAATTATACAGGAGAGATTTTGAGAGGCTGGGGATACTGAGACACCGGGGGTAACACGGCCTCACCCACAGCAATAGACTAACATTAGCAAGATACATCCCAGGCTACAGATCTTCCTTTATAAGTAAACACTGGGGAAGATATTAGGGGTGTACTGAAGCAGCAATAAATATTAACCCTTTCTGAAGCATAGAAGGTGAAGGTGAGACAGAAAGTGGAAATAGGAGGGTGTCAAAACCTTCCAAAACAGCAAAAGAGCCCCATTTTCTTTAGAGTATCCTGCATACCACCAGGGTAGAAACACAACAAGCATTAAAGAAACAGTATCTGTGCACTAAAGGATTTATTCTGTACAAAGTGGAAAGACATTCTTTAATCTTAAGGTGTTTGCTCCCAATGTAATACCTTGCAAGAAACAGAATAAGACTGGGATATCTAGCAGCTCTAACCCTCTTAGCCATTATCTCAGACCAATTGACCCAAAATCTGACACCATACAAGAAAGCATGGCTAATAATCAAACAACCATGACAGCCCAAACCATACAAGCTGATACCCCTCAACCTCCTTTTGTTACTAAGGAGAATATTCAACATTTATCATCAAAGGAGGACATAAAAGGTGTTCTACAAGAGATGAGGAACTTATTTGGGGATTTACGCAAGGATTTGAGTGCCTTAGACAACAGAGTCCTAAAAATGGAGGAACAACACAGCGCCATCACTGGCAATCTTCAAAACAATTCTATGGAACTACAGAATCAATCAGACCACTTACATTTCCTAACGGACAAAATGGAGGATTTGGACAATCGCTGTAGGCGAAACAATCTTAGATTTAGGGGTATATCGAAGACGGTCCACCCTCCAGAAATCAAGGGTTACCTGCAGGCTCTTTTCAGGGTCATAAAGGAGGCCCCTTCTGCACAGGAGATCCCTATCGAAAGAGCTCACAGGGCACTCAGGTCCAAACCTCCACCTAAAGCACCGCCGAGAGACATTATAGTTAAGTTCCTCAGCTTCAAAGATAAGGAGGAAATTTTAAAGAGTGCCAGAGCGAAACACCCTATCTTCCACGCGGGAGAGGAAGTACAAATTTTTATGGATCTCTCTCCGGTAACATTACAGAAACGCAGAGAACTATCCCACATAACCTCCCACCTCCGCAAAAATAAAATACAGTACCGCTGGGGATTTCCTGTTTCCCTAATTGTTAATCATAACAATAGGACAATCATCTATAGGCCTGGCACTGATCCTCAACTCTTCTATAAAGATCTCAACATACCAGAAACATCGGAAAAGAACACGGATCAGACTCCAGGAGGAGAGGCACTTAAATCAATGGCTTCTGCCAGGGACATCATTCCAGAAACATAGATAAGTACCTCTTTCCTTGCTCTGGACTAGATGGCTACCAGGGGACTTCTCTTAGGGGTTAAATTGATCCAGTAAGGGGAGGGGAAAAAGTATAGGCAATGGACTTGTCGTACATCTAGTATTGAAAAGACTCTTGTTAAAGTATTCCTTGTTAAATTGTACTATGTTAACAAAAAGTTATGCAATGACAAAAGGGTGTTCATAGTGTGTTAAATGTTATTTTAGATAAGGGCTGGTTGAATTATATTGGAAGATGGCAGTCAGAAGAACAGGCCCCATAACTTTATCAAAGGTGTCAGGTTCACATTAGGTGTTTACTTCATGTTTTTTAGATGTTGATGTCTTCCTTTTAGGAATAAAAAGTAACTCTGTATTAATGATTTTCTTCCCCTGCCCGTGATCTTGTAATCTTCAATCCCTCCCCCACCACCCCTATGGCCCTTCCCCTCTCCGCCCTTACCCCACCTTCCTCTCCTCCCTTCCCCTTTCCTTCCCTTCTATTTCCCCCTACCTTCCCTTCCATATTAGAAAAGCTAACAGGAATACGCGAAATGCTCGCATCAAGATTTCAGACGCTGATGTCTCCTGCTGAGACCGCTGTTTAAAGTGGCTTACTAGCCCGTTCTCTTATATTTTTGTCCTGTCACCTATAACTGCCAATACCACCCCCTTTTCCTCCTCCTCTATCCTTTCCCTGTCCACCTATTCCCAACCCCCCTCCAATGTGCCCCCTTTTTCCCTCCCTCAATTGCCAGGTTTTCAATAAATACAGTATTATTGTGTGTTATTAGCCGAACATGGGTATACTACCTCCATTTGGTTAAGTTCTTATTTAGTTACACTTTCATTGTTTAAAAAAAAAAAAAAAAAAACAAGACAAAATTTTCATTTCTAATTTTATTGCTGCAATTCCGAAATATACTGAAAAATATAATATATTTTTTTAACTCTTCTCTATCCTAGTCCTTACCTCATTTCTTTCTTCTACTTCTGCTGTTTCTTCTTCCCCCCCTCTGCCTCCCCCTTTTTTTTTTTTTCTTTCTCTTTTCCCCTTTTTAAAGCACCAAGATGAATTCTAAAATTAGCAAATTTCAAGACCATACCATACAAATAACCACAATAAACGCAAAGGGATTAAATAATCCGGGTAAACGTTCTATTGCTTTTCGAGACATGAATAAACTAAACAGTCACATTCTGATGATTCAGGAGACCCACTTTCAGAAAGGAAAGGAGCCCAAGTGGTACAACACACAATATCCCATAGCCTATTTTGCCTCTGTCGGAGTCGGTATTCTTATTCATAAAACACTTCCAATACAAATCACCCATACTGAAAGGGATACTGAGGGGCGATATATTCTTCTAAAAGGCTTACTTTATGGACACCAAATTACACTCCTTAACATCTACGCCCCCAATCAAGCACAAACAGGGTTTTTAAAAAAAATAGCCAATGTAATTCTTGACCACTCTCAGGGAATAACATTTGTCGCAGGATATTTTAATCTCTCATTCGACCCCTCTCTTGATTCCTCCAAGGGGACGTCCAGCATTCCTAATACCACTCTGAAATCCATTAAAAACACTCTCCAGAATCTCACACTCCATGATACGTGGAGAACTCTTCATCCCTCAGATAGGGATTACACTTTTTACTCCAATCCCCATAACTCTTACACAAGAATTGATCATATATTCACTGACTCGCATGGCCTCTCTATCACCTGTGGATGTGAAATTGGGTCTATAACATGGTCGGACCACGCTCCGGTCACTTGCCGAGTACTTTGGCCTGACGTCCCAATAACGGCTAAGATATGGAGATTGGATGATTCCTTATTAAATGACCCCCTACTATTAGAAGCAAAACATAAGGACATAATAGAATATTTCACAATTAACTCTCAGTCCTCCACTTCGCACCAAGTGGAGTGGGAAGCACATAAAACAGTCATTAGGGGGATTTTAATAAAACATAAATCTAAGCTGAATAGACAGGCTAGAGAAAAACACACGAAGCTCCTACGAAGAGTTAGCACCTTAGAATCTAAACATAAAAACAATCCTTCTGACGATACAATTAAAAATGACCTCACTGACGCAAGACTGGTGCTTAAACAACACTTAACCGAAATTCACCAACGTAAAGCATTATTCCTCAAACAGTATTATTATGAAGGTGGAAACAAACCTGGTAGGGTACTAGACAGAAATCTGAAAAGGAAAAAACTAAACACATATATCCATTCTCTTAACACACCAGAGGGACAAACAGTTAAAGAAAGCTCTAAAATCGCAGCTACTTTTTCGAAAATATTACAACAAGCTATATATATATTAGATGAGGCTAAAACTCAGGAAACTCTCGCCTCCAAAGAGAAAACTAGCCATTATTTCAAAGACTTAGGACTCCCAACTATAGACAAGAAAGCAGCTGATGATTTAGCAGCCCCAATAACGATAGAAGAACTCCACCAAGCCATTAAAGACTCCCCATCCAGTAAAAGCCTGGGCCCGGATGGGTTCACATCAAACTACTATAAAAAATGTGAGGGAGTATTAGCCACACACATGTTGTACTTGTTTAATAATCTCAGGGATGACCCTGAGTTGTCAAAGATGCTGCTAGAAGTGCATATTACAGTACTGGTCAAACCAGGCAAGCCAGCCACATGCCCAGGAAATTTAAGACCGATATCATTAATAAATACGGATATGAAGATATTGGCAAAGACCTTAGCAAATAGGCTAAACAAATTGCTACCCAACCTGATCTCCAATGATCAGGTAGGATTCGTACCTGGGAGGGAGGCTAGGGACAATATAAACAAAGTAATACAATTAACGAACCATGCAAGAATAACAGGGGTTCCAATGGTCTTATTCTCGACAGACGTGGAAAAGGCCTTCGATAGGGTTAGTTGGCCTTTTTTGCAGCAAGCAATGAGTGAGATGGGAATACCAAAAGCTTTTTTAAACATGTCTATGGCCCTATACTTAGCCCCAAATGCAAGAGTACGAGTTAATGGTACATTATCAGACACCGGGTGTCTGTTATCACCCCTGCTGTTTGCCATATCCATTGAAGTATTAGCCCAGAAAATTAGGAAAAATACAGACATTAAAGGGATTGTAGTTGGGGATACAGAATTCCAACAAGTGTTGTACGCGGATGATATCCTCTTTACTCTAACAGAGGCTGAGACCTCTATACCCGAATTGCTAAAAGAGCTGGACTTGTATGGTGAGGTGTCTAACTTCCTCCTTAATTTGAATAAATCCGATCTTCTGAATATTAACAACCAGACTCATTATATTCAAAAATTAAAAGAAGAACACAATATTCCAGTAGCTCAACATAAGCTTAAATATCTGGGAGTATTTTTGACACCTTCCATGCAGGATCTTTTTAAATATAATTATATCCCACTAAAAAATTAAATTATTAGAGATCTTTCAAGCTGGAAGAACAAACCCTTGTCTTGGCTAGGGAGGATAGGAGTAATTAAAATTAATGTCCTTCCGAGAATTCTATATGTACTTCAAGCGATTCCAATTCCCATGCAAGATGGCTACATTAACCAGTTACAATCTATAATTGAATGTTACATCTGGGCAAATATAAAACCTAGGGTTCCGCGTAAGACCATGTATATGACAAGGGATAGAGGAGGCCTGGGAGTGCCAAATTTGTTGGCGTATAGAAGGAGCGATTTTTCTTCAACATGTAGTTGAATGGTCCCACAATAACATTAACAAGGCGAGGATACACCTAGATAGGCAAATCTTTATGCCGAATAATGTAGGAACATTGGCTTGGACTCTCCCATCACACAGACCAAAAAACCTGCATAAATATGCAATGACAGCAGAAACACTAGACGAATGAGATAGGATATTAGCAACTATTACACATATCTCATCGAGGCATTCTCCCCTCACACCTATAATCGAGAATACGGATCTCTCTTATACAAACTGACCGCTATAGACGATCCCACAACACTTCCATTTTACACCATAGCTTGGAATAGAGAGCTACCGCATGAGATAGATCATGACTCTTGGATTAAAGCCTTTAGACTTAAGAAACGCTCCTCAGTATCCGCTTCTATACAATAAATTCATATAAAATTTATGAGCCGCTGGTATCTAACCCCTTCGAAGCTCCATAAACTATATCCCTCTCTGAGCAATAAGTGCTGGAGAGGATGTGGAGAGGAAGGTTCCCTCGTCCATATATGGTGGTCCTGCCCCAGATTGCATGCCTACTGGCTATACTAAGTGTTCTATTTCATCTCAGATTTGTTGGGCACATATATACCAAATACACCAGAGAGTATTTTGTTTAGCTTACTACCCAAAATAAAATACCCTGCTAAGTTAGCACTTCTTCTGATAATGTTAACAGGTGCAAAAAAACTTATCCCCAAGAGATGGAAGAAACAATGTGTTCCATCTATACTTGAATGGAAACAACAAGTGTCTGAACTCATTACCCTGGAAAGATATAATTACCTTAGAATCGAGAAATTGGACACCCATGAGATGATCTTGGCAGTTTGGAATAAAACAATTTAAGGCAAAATTTCCTTTCCCCCTCCTTTTTTTTTTTTTTCTTCTTCTCTCTATCCCTCCTTCTCCCCCCCCCTCCCCCTCTTATATCACCTTCTTGTATATTTTCATAAATTGCAATTAACCTAATAAGTGTAATCTTGTTGCTATATTTAGAATCTTCTATGTTTAATGTTCAAAATGGAAAAAGAGAGAAATGCAAAAAGAAAAACAATTTTAAAATGCTCACATAACTTTGTATACTTTTTGTTTATGTATATTGTTAATTTTGATATGCATCAATAAAGCTGTTTTGAAAAAAAGATAAAAAATGGCTTTGAATATCTATATTTTTCAAATATTAATCGTATGAGCAACAATATGAAATCCTGTCTTTTAAAATTACATTTTTTATTCTATTACAGTGCATCTTTAATATATTGAATCAATTTGTTTTCTATTGTAATGAATACAATTAGATTATAGTCAGACATGTAAGCAACATGAAGAATGGTATTATTTTGACTGGATACCAGACTCTGGTAGTTGGATGCACAACATAACAATTATCTTATTAACAAGCCAGTGTAAAAAACAATGGATTTAAATTGTGTTAAATAGTAAGAAATCCTAATTAGACTTTGCTTGTTATGCAAAGTATTTGTTACATCAATGAAGATTTCTTTCCCTATTTCCAATTGTAAATGAAGCTACAGTATAACACTTTGAATTACAAAAGCTTAGGGTTTGAAATACAATTGATTGTCTAAATTGAAATGTGGTTGCATTTTGGTTGCATTTCTGTAGTAAGAGCAAATTAACATAATAAGTGAAAATAATTTTTTCATTTGCTGGATAAGTGAACATTTTTATAACACTACAAACTTTTGTCTTCTTACCTAGAAAATAGTAATTAAAGGGATATCAAACTCTTTTTTTATATAGATGCATAATATATTGCAAAAACAAAATGCTTCAAAATCACAAACCATCATTTCCTAGCACAATTAACTTTGTAGTTCAAATATAAAACTTTTTAAAAGCTTTTTGAGTATTATTTTTCTTATCTCCTCTAAGCAATAAATTAGTTGTATTGGTGAGCTACCTCATTGATCAAGCAATTAATTTATAGAACCTAACAGGTTTAGATGTCTGACAATCACAGGATATTGGAAAAACATCAATTATGGGAAAAGGTGTAACAATAAAGAAACAAAGTATTTTTAAAATTTGTAGTTAAACATTTTAGGCCAGATTACAAGTGGCACATTAACAGTTATGCACAGGCAATAGGGGGTTTATTGTGGCTGTTTGCAAGCATCGGGTTTTCTGTTCGTATTATAAGTTGAAAGTAAACACGTTAGCTTGAACGCAATTAAAGTTAACACGCGTCACAAGAAAAAAGTGTCATAAAAGGCATCAAAAATACATTACAAAGTACAATTCCATTCATATTAACAACATCTAATAAAAATTATTTAAAAAAAAATGTAAAAAGAGTTATAAGGGCTCAAAGATATGAAATCTCAGGTCACAGGCAACGTGCTTTAACATTGAGATACATAAATAAACATGTCTTAAGATGTTTATGTATATATATATATATATATATATATATACATATATATATATATATATATATATATACAGTATATATACGTATATTTATGTGTACATATGTATTTATGTATTTATATGTGTATTTATATATATGTGTAGTTACAGAGACTTAAGTAAATTGAAATGTGAAATATTAATATTTTCATGTCGATTTAGCACACTTGAGAATACGGGATTGGGTTTGCACATGAGTAGGGTGTTTTTCTCCCCACTTTTTTGCTCCATTTACTTCTATGGGGGAATAGGTTATCGTGCACGCGATATTCTAAGTTAGGCTTTTTACGCGTGCCAGGTTACTTTCGACTTGTAATATGAGCACAATTCGACACGCTCAACAAGCTTACTTCTAACTCAAACAGCTTAAAAATGTAATGTTGCATAATATTTTTTTTCTAAGGAGACTAATAAAAATAAAATTAGTAAAGCACTGTGAACCCTCTCAGCCCAGTCCCATCCAGTGTTGTTTAAGTCACAAAGGATTACTGTAAGGAGTATCTCAACAACCTAACAGGAGGAGGCTAAGCGGCCAGTCCCCATGGCACTTGTGGTAGACTTGTGACTGACTTCTATACGGGGAGTAAATGTTTCACTACCTTATACTACCCTATACTCCAATGTCCCCTCTGTCTTCCAGTAGCATCTCTCATAATGGCAAATGGGCCTCAAATCGGTCTGAGGACCCCTATCAATGAAGAATCTTAATTCTTTACTGTCCTCCTGAGAGGCTTGTATATCAGTGAGGTGGGATAGATAGAATACTCTTGGACTCTTACCAATTTACAAAAGAAATTGTGATGTTGGTAAAAAAATATGATATTACAAATGTTTGCCAAACCAAAATATTAGGGTTAATACATTTCCATATTTATTTGCATATCTTATATGTAGAAATAAACAGTGTATCTATAGGATTTTTTCCCTAGTCTTTGAACAGATTGTTGCTATCTGTAGGACTTTCACAATATTTTACAATGAGCAAACAAATACATTATTCACTATTTTGTATCTTGGTTCAATAAAATTTATTTGTGAAACAAATATCTTGCTAAAAAAACATGCGCCAACTTCACCTCTTGCAAATTGTACAGTTTAGAAAGATTTGTAAATGCCCCTCATTAGAGCAGGGAGTGGCTATTTCAGCTCCATTAAAATCAATCTATCTATCATCTATCTATCTATCTAGAGACATTAACTTCTCGCTTCATAGAATGAATTCTACTGTCAACGACACAAATCCACATTTAAAACATGACTAAACAAAGTCATAAAAATAACAAAAAGCTGCAAAAAAGAAACGTAACAAGTTCAAGATAAATAAAATTGAAAAAAAAAGAGAAATCTCATCCGCTTTAAAATATTGACACAAAACCGTCAGATTAGTTACTTTACAGAGACAATTACATCTTCTTAAATCCTATATGAGAGCCCAATAATCAAATACCAACAGCTTACTCACTGTTGTTTCATAAACGTAAACAACTGGGCTGCTGCACTTCCCTCCAATACACTCACATATAAGGCAACGTTTTGGGCTTAGTAGCCCTTAATCATGCATACTGCCTACACCTGTAGATCTCCTTATAAACCTTAATTTAAGCATTTCTATACAAAATTACAGTCTGCCTAAATGCCACCTAGTTGCTCAATTATTATTTTGTTATAATTAGTAAATCACATTTTTACATTGTAGCAACCTTCAATGTTATATTGTTACTAGGTGATAAGTCTGCCCAGAGGGCAGTCTATATTTAAAAACTACAACCCCCCAAGCTAGTTACAAAAAATAAAAAAGTAAAATTACAGAAAAAAATAAACAAAGGTATCCAAAATAAAACATTTAAACCTAAACTAATAGCCCTATAAAAATAACCCCCCAAATAAAAACACCCCCTAATCTAATACTAAACTACCAATAGTCCTTAAACAGGCCTTTTGAAGGTCATTGCCCTAAATTAAACAGCTCTTTTACCTCTAAAAAATACTAAATCCCCCCTAACAGTAAAAACCCCTCACCCACCAAACCCCCCAAAATAAAAAACTAACACTAAAAATAAACTACCCTTTGCCTCTAAAGGGGCATTTGCATGGTCATTGTCCTTAAAAGGTCATTTAGCTCTTTTACTGCCCTTAAAGGACAATCAGCTTTTTTGCAAGCACAAAAAAACCCTAATCTAAAAAAACACCTCAAAAATTAAAATAAAAAAGCCTAAACCTAAGCCCCAAATAGGTACTCACTGTTCCTGAAGTCCGGCGGAGAAGTTCTTCTTCCAGACGGATCTATCATTTTCTTTTTTTTTTTTTTTTTATTTATTTTATTGGTTTTCCACTTGGGGTACAGAAGAAAAAAAAAGGGAAATAAACGCAATGTTTACATATTTGGGGGATAAATACACCTTGCATTTTAACAAACAAAAAACACGAGTCCATGTAATCAATGAGAGTACACCCTCCTTTTTAAATAGTATTCCTTTGAGAGAGAGGCGTAACTAGAAACCACAGGGCCCAGGTGCAAGAATCTAAGAAGGCCCCCCCCACCCCCAACCCCCCCAAAAAAGGTGAATATTTTTATTTTTTTAATTTTTTTTACATTTAAGACAGAAAAAAAATGTGAATCAGATTACATGTCTGCAAAAGGAGGTACCCTGTGCCCACAGTCTGTGAGATGGTCTGACCCCCTATTACTGTAAATAGTGACACTGTTTAACCCACCAGTACTGTATATAGTGAGTCAGTGACACAG
>CAJPDP010604948.1:0-12203 GCA_905336975.1 Bombina variegata variegata
ATTTTGAGGAGAAATATGTGTATGAAAATCCACTATATATAAAATTTTATTGATGATGTGTTTGGCATATGGGGGGGGGGCAACATTGACTCTTTGTATGAGTTTGTAGCTGAATTGAATATGGTGGTTAGAGGTATCAAATTTACCCTTATGTGGCATGAAACTACTGTTGCCTTCTTGGATGCTAAAGTTGTGAAGGAAGGCTGTAATTTGCTATGTGATATCAATACTAAGACCACAGACAGAAATAATTTACTCCACTACCATAGTTTTCACCCTGAGGTTCTATTAAACTCCCTACCTAGGAGTCAGTTGATTAGGGTTAAACATATTGTCCACCAGGATGGCATCATACAGGATAGATTAAGAGAAATGGGTAATAAATTCTTGAATAGGGCCTATCCCAAAGCTCTTATAGAAAGAGAATTGCAGCAGTAAGTAATATTGATAGGGCTTCTTTGCTGCTTAGAAAAAAGAAGCGTAAGACAGAGAAAGGGGGTACTAAGATGGACAGATTGGTCCTAGTCTCCAAATATATTAAGAACAGTAGAGAGATTAAAAATATGGTTTACCGACATTGGCATATTTTAAAAGATTGTAATCCAGAGTTTCATAACAGAGAAAAACCTGGGGTGCTACCCTTGTCTGGGTTGTAATAGCTGTAACTCTATGATTAAGTGGGCCACATTTGTCCATCCCAGATCTGGTAAAATATACAAAATAAGGGATAATTTTACTTGTAATTCCACCTTTGTAATTTACTTAATAAAATGCCCATGTTAGAAAATTTACATTGGGGAGACCACAAGAAAGGCTGGTGACCAAATTAGAGAACATAAGTCTAACATTAGATGTGGGGATAAGGATGCCCCGGTGTCATCTCATTTTTTAGAAGGTAAACACGCTATCAGCCAATTGAGGTGGCAGGTAATAGATCAGATTTAAATGCCCAGGAGGGGGGTAACAGGGAATTACTATTAAAGAGAAGGGAGTTATACTGGATTTTTATGTTGAATGCCCTTAGACCACAGGGCATGAACAAGGAATATTATATGTCGGTTTATATTTAAGCATCTGTATGTGTAATTTTGTTTTTAAGAAATTCTATTGAAAAATGTATGTAATAGTCGCTAGGTGCCACTAGATGGTGCAATTTGCATAGTGAATGTATGTTTGTGCACAAGTAAAATGTTGTAGGTAATTAAGGAACTTGTTGGTCCTCGGTAGCTTTATAAATGTTATCATTTTGAAATTAATGTTATAGCATGAATAAGGGTTGAGAACCCCAAGGTAGAACATGCAGTGATATGAGATGTCATCGCAGAAAATGCATCATGTCTGCAGAAAGAACAGGAAACATGCAGGAACTGTTAGTACTCTAACTTTGCAGCACTGCTCCACATCAGACTGTTCTCTTCAAACAGTGCTTTGCTCTGGCTGCATTGTGTAAGTTTTCCATAACACAGTGCATCCACACCAAAGTGCTGTTTGAAGTGAACAGTCAAATGTGCAGTAGCGCTGCAAAGCAGCAGTGCATTGATTGTCTCTCAGATTTTTTTTCAAACCCACCCCTTAGCCTTTCCCAGTCTGCAAAGCTGTTTTATCTGAATGTAAGATATTCTTATGAGCAATGCACCTTTTTATATTACTACATTTCTATCTTAGACCAAGAGAAAAGGAAACAAATGTATTCAAAAGACATTTTACAATTTCTTTTTTTGTTTGCAGCAATATATGATACAACTTTAAAAAGTACTTTCTTCTCCAGTTAACTAACACATTGCAACTGAACCTGTGCTTTAGTGTAACTGCCTAATTTTTTTTTATTTTTTTTTAAATAACCTGCAGAAAATGTTTCACTCAAAAAATCTCATAGCAGAAAGTGAAAAAAAATTCTGCCTCTGGGGTTGAGAGCCCAAAACGTTGCTGTTTTTCTAGACCTACACTTTACAATAAAGTGAGTTATATTTCTATGTGCTGTTGGACTTTGTGTTCTTTCATGTAGTTTTGAGGCCTGCAGTGGGACTCTTGTCTTGCACGTGCACATTACAAGGGGACTAATTGCTGATTCCTATTCTTTGGTAATGCTGCCTACAACCTAAAAATGCCATATCTAATATCCTAACTATATCAGGAACACACCAAACACTTGAAATCAGGAGCAGATGCCCTATGGACCTTGCTGGGGCGAAGTCTGTGACGGCCCTGCCTGCAATCAAATGTGCACTGCACAATTTGGGCCTTTCCCTCGCATGGCGCATCACCTAACCACTGCACACTAAGCACACAACGACAGTGCTACAAACACCCGGAGGCGGTTACCGGAGCTACCGCTGGCCACTCACTTGTTGGCACGAGAGCAGACAATACACTAGACTAGACAGTAACGGGTGCGGTGAGTAAGATCCGCCTCTCATTAATTTTCCAGACGGAAGGGCACGGACAGGAGACCGCAGACCATACCACTCGTCCTCCACGAGGCTCTGGACCCGCCTGCGGCAAGTCCCGGTCACAGACCCGGTAATAGTGTACCTGGAAGAAACGGTAAGCCGGACGGGACGCAGTATTGCCAAATTGACGGCTCTGGAATAAGCCCCTAACTGTCGGGCACATATAAATCATTCCATAGTGTACACCAGTAACAAAGGCTCAGTGACAGGCCACGTGGGAGTCACACACACTTGAACCGTATACTCGGGGAGAAGCCACAAAAAAACAGCAGGCCCTAAAATTCTCGGTGGCAAGGAAATAGGTTACTAGCACACTGTGTGGCGCCCTTCTTTAACAGCGACATTAGACTCTTCCAGGCCTGAAGAGTTTAAAATAACAGGGTTGTCACGCTATATACCCCTCAAGCTCAAGTAAGAGACTCGGTGCCCATGTTACAACAAGACAGTATCCAGCAGATACCCATAATATCACATACAGACCTGACAGGCAGATATGTCTAACAGAAGAGTCACCAAGCCACCTAAGAGCTCACAATCCACTAACATGGAGAAATACTTAATTACACCTGAGACAACCTCTGGCTCAGTAAGAGATCCACCAAGACCCTGCGGGCAAGATGTCAAAGCCCAGATACACAACATGGAGTTTGCACAGCATGATTATGTTACTAAAGAGCAAATTAGGCACCTATCTTCCAAACATGACATCAAGGAAGCCATGCTAGATGTGAAGCATATGTTTAGTGAACTCAAAAAAGATATTGTTGCAGTGGATCACAGAGTTGCAATGGTGGAGGAGACTCGGGAGTCCCTACGCTCAGATCTCCAGCATCAGTCCAGCTGCATTCTATCCCAAGAAACGATTGTACAAAACCTGACTGAACAACCTGACCTAGAAAACAGGAGCAGGCGGAATAACCTGCGGCTCCGAGGAATTCCAGAGTCGGTAAATCCACCTGACATAGGTCATTATATCCTAGAGCTAATCAAATTCAATAAAAATTTCCAGATGGCAGCAGATGTTCAGGTAGAGCGTGCACATAGAGCCCTGAGGCCTAAACCGCACGCAAGAGCCCCACCCAGGGACATTATCGTCAAACTCTTGTTGTATAGAGATAAAGAGGAGATACTTAGGCACTCTAGAAACAAGCACCCCCTCACGTATGAAGGAACTGAGATTCAGATCTTCACCAATCTATGCCCGGCTACCCTTCAGAAATGAAGAGCTCTCCACTTTATTACATCGACACTTAAAGATCAGAAAATACAATACAGATGCCTCATTGCATCCAAAGATGGAGTAACAGTTACCTTCAAAAGATTGCTGACCTACCTACTTTCATTTAAGTCCTGGGTACACAAATATGGACCCTGAACCTGGCTACGGACCCAGCTCCCCCTGAACCTGGGGCTAATAACGACAATGAAATCCACCCTGGCTAGGACCTTACCTAAAGCTCAGGTGCCCTCGACACTGCCTTCAAACAGCATGGCGGTCAGACGCCAAAGCACGACCCTGTGCTCCCTACTTGGGTGCTTAGGAACTACTCTTCTTCTGGGCACCAGACAGATAAGATCACATTCCTTTTCATGTAATGTTTTGCCATATCTGTACATGTGTAGCATTAGACTCTATCTACTCATTTAGTCTATTGCCACTTTATCCTCACCCTGTCAGGACCCCGGCTCCATGCCCAATATGGACTGTTTTGTACCACCTTTGGGCCCTAGAAGACAAGAGACCGTTTTTAGTTTCAAGGGACTTCAACACTGTTCTGCTCATTCTCATGCTTTGACACATGTTATTCTGTATCGATATAAATCAAGTTACTGTTTCTTATGTTGTTTATATATGTTATCGATGTTTTCATAGCTCCCGCCCTAAACACAAGAGCAATAGGTAAATCGCAGAAGCTTACCGCAAGGGGACATTATAGCCTCTCAGAATAGTTACACTAGCCCCCTTTACCCAAGGTGTGCTCGAGTTCATAGACCTCCAGGCCTAATTATCCACCACCCATATTGGCACTTTGGGCCGCCGGACTACTCCACGCTAATACCCTCAAGAGTAGTGTGTGAGTCCCTTACGTTGTGCCTGCCTGGTCGTGTTGGGCCCGCTCATTCACAACAAGGAATTATATAGGGCCAAAGCGGAGCATGTAATTTTACTTTCTTTATATACATGTTTAACATCAGATCCTGCCTGCCTATATTGCTTATTGACACCTCTGTCACTACTTAATCCTGGCTCTGGTGCCATATTTGATGGGGTCAGTCTCGGGATCGCCTCTTAGCGCTAGTAGATAAGAGACTTTTCTAGTTTAAGCAGACCTGAATGCTGCTCCAACCCGTATTATGTTCTGATGCATATTGTTCTGCCCTGTTGCTAATCAAATTACTGTTTTATAAGTGCTCCCATTGTTTTCATAGCCTCGGCTCTAGACGTCTGAACAATAGTTTGACCACAGGTGTTCACTTTAAGAGAATAACACACCCTTTTAGGGTAACTACATTGGCCCCTATCTACCAGAGGCGAGCTCAAACTGAGGGAACCCCAGATCTATCTGTTTACCACTCACTCTGGTGTTATAGGTCCCTAGAACACTCCAGGCCAATCTTTTCAGAATCACAGTATAAGCTTTTCTTACCACATATGCCTAACACTGTCAGGTTTACCAACATGCGACAGGGAGTGGTGTAGAGCCGGAGCAGAGAACGGTAGCTTTGTATGTTCTGCTGAAATGAGGTCCTGAGTTCTGCATCCTTTTCAACCTTCTTGCTCAGGTTCGTATTCTATTGTTTACTAAGAGGGTTAAGGGTTATACTAAGTTTAAGTGTTCGAAACTGTTTGCATTTTGGCTCCAATACAGGCACATTAGGAGCATTTTGGCTGCATTTACCTACAAATGTTATTATATAAGTTTTTATATTTCAATAAATGAGTAATGGGGTTACTACCCCCTGAGATATTTCTATATATTTATTTTGGTTTGCTTACTAACCTTTAATTTTCAGATCCTGCCCCAATACTTGGGGAATCTCCTTGTCACCCCCTCCCACCTTGATCTAAAGTTCTGATTTCCCTTCCCTACCATCCCATAATAGCGATTTGCTAAAGCCTTATAAAAACCCTCCCGCCCCTTGACTAATCTCCCCCATACCTTCCTAGCCAACCCTCTCCTTTTCTCCCTTTCCTTACCTCCCTTTTTTTTTTTCCTGTCTGATCCTTGCCCACTCTCTGCCCAGATGGCTAACTTGCATAGAAGTGTGAGAGATCACCCCATAGACCTTATCACCATAAACGTTAACGGCTTTAATAACCCAGGAAAGCGCTCAATAATCACCCGGGACATTTACAGAATGGGAGGTGATGTGATCTTTATTCAAGAGACACATTTCCCCAGATCCAGGGAACCCAGATGGTATAACCGTCAGTACCCAGTAGCATACTTTGCCTCCGGCCCCTCAAAGAAAAACAGAGTGGGTATATTATTTCATTCCAAAATCACTTTCCAGTTAGAACAACTCCTTTGAGACCCCGAGGGCAGGTACCTAATCCTGACTGGCACGCTTTATGACAGACCTATTACCCTGGCCAATCTGTACTTCCCGAGTACCGCACAGGATTCCCATTACATTACCTACAAGAAGAGAACCAAGTGAAGGCGCTAACACTCAGACAACACTTCTTTGAACAAGGTAATAAGGCAGGGAAGCTCCTTGCAATGGCTATTGAACGGCAGATACTTAAAGCATATGTCTAAGAGATCTTAGACCAAAGAGGTAATAGCCACAAAGATGGACAGTCCATTGCAAACACATTTGGAAGCTTCTACAAATACCTTTATAATATAAATTTATCTGGCCATGAGGAGATGGAACAGGCACACAGATCTGCGTCAGAACAGGCTGTAATGGACTACCTTTCAGAGGTGGACATGCCTGGGCTGACGCGGGAGAAAGCAGACCAAATGGAGTCCCCCTTTACGACAGAAGAGATTTTACTGGCCATCAAAGACCTTCCTACGGGCAAGAGCCCTGGCCCTGATGGGTTTGGAATCTAATATTATAAAGCCTTTCCCGATGTGCTGGTGCCTCGTCTGCTCCACATTTTCAATCAGCTATCAGAGAAACCAACTCTACCGCACACAATGTTGGAAGCATTAATCACGGTGATCCCCAAGCCTGGTAAGGCCGCAAATCAGCCTGGAAGTTACAGACCAATCTCTCTCCTTAACTCTGATGTTATAATCATGGCGAAGATTATCGCTAACCACCTCAACAGGCTCCTGCCTCGGTTGGTCTCCACGGAACAGGTTGGGTTCATCCCTGCTATAGAGGCGCGTGACAACACCTTGAAAGTAATTCAGCTGATCTCCTATGCCCAAACCAACTATGCGCTGCTGGCATTGGTGTCGACGTATGCAGAGAAGGCCTTTGATCTGCTCAATTGGGTGTTCATGCGCCACACAATGATGAAACTGGGATTTTGCCCAAGCTTTATCTACAGAGTGTTCTCGCTATACTCGGCACCCAATGCGAGAGTCCGTGTAAACTGTATCTTTTCTAAACCATTTCATATCACCAATGGCAAGAGGCAGGGAGGCCCTCTCTCCCCACTACTATTCGCCCTAGTTGTGGGGTACTGGCATGTAAGATCCGCGCCAATCCCGTTATCAAAGGCATCAGGGTCGGCAAAACGGAACATAAGTTGGCAATGTATGCCGATGATATCCTGCTGACCCTGACTAACACCGCCTCCTCTCTACAAGCATCACTTGCTGAATTTGAAGACTATGGGAGAGTATCTGACTTTTGCTTAACCCGGCCAAGTCAGAGATCCTAAATATCACAGAACCACCAGGTGTCATGGACACCCTACGCACACAATGCCACTTCAGATTGCCCCTAGACATTTAAAATATCTTGGGATCACCCTGGTCCCTCAGTAAAGGAAATTACTGAAGTTAATTACAAGCGCAATAGAGACAAGTCGTCAAAATAAATATCTTGCCTAGGGTGTTTTTTATATATATATATATATATATATATATATAATGCAGACGATCCCTCTCTCTTCTGCCTCGCACCTTATACACCATATCCAATCAGCACTTGAATAATATATTTAGAATGGATTGAAACCGAGAATGAGTAAGAAATCTATGTACCTTACCAGGGATAGGGAAGGCGTGGGGGTCCCTCATTTGAACGAATACCGTAAGGCCATAGGCCTCCAGCGCCTTGTGGAGTGGTGCCACAGCTCCGCCAGCAAGGAGCTAGATAACGAATTACTGCAAAGAGGCAATGTTGGTTTACTCGCATGGGTAACAGCCTCACTCCGCCCCAAACAAATTCAGCAGTACCCCTTACTGGAGGATGTCTTTCAAAATTGGGACAGTTTAGTTAGAACCGTCGGTGGCATTTCAACCGTTAATTCTCAGTAACCCCAGTCCGTGAAAACCCAGACAATGGTCTAGCCAACAAAATACATATTCCGGGCTCGTCATATACTTTGGCTGAAGCAGCCATATCTTATTCTATTCACCAGGAGAAGCTTAAAACCAGGAGGATTTGGCCGGGTGGGACAGTTTGATGTTCTCCTCTTGGTTCCGTGTTGCGTAATTGAACCATTATTTTAATAGTCACAAAAACAAGGCCGCATTGCTCAGGCAGAAAACGCCCTTTGAGACACTCTGCACTGCTGTTAAAACGCCTAGCCTCTTGGTTTTGCTCTTTTACAAGCTACTGCTGGTGAGAGGTGACAACATTCTACCCTCCTATGTGGATGTGTGGCATAGGGTCTCGGCATGACTCCAAGAAATGCACTACAAATTCCTAAGTAGATGGTACCTAACCCCTCAGAGGTTGAGAAAAATGTACCTGCACACTAGGGGAGAGTGCTGGAGGGGTTGCAATGAGGAGGGATCACTTCTACATATATGGTGGACTTGTCCTCACATACGACCCTTCTGGGAGAGTGTGCTACTTAAATGTAGCAGACTTTTGACAATTATCCTACCTCTTAGCCCAAACTACCTGATATTCCACAACCTACTCAAAATAACCGAGGAAGCTAAACAAAGACTTTTCTCCCTGATGCTGAATTGTGCCAAGGGGCTGGTTCCAAAATATTGGAAATCATTGCAGGTACCTAGGCTGGGGGAGTGGAAGGTCAGGGTCAGGGACCTGCTTAGCCAGGAAAGATACCATTACCTCAAAACGGGGAAACTGGCTACACACGAGTAAATGACATTACTCTAGGCGGGTAAAACTCGCTAGAAATAGAGCAACACTCCTGGGGAAAGCCCTGCTACACCTTACATCTCATGAGTTTCAACGATTACTGAACATCCTTACCCCACCCCCTTCATTTAAGTGACCTTGGATGTGACTGGTCTTCCACGCCATTCAATATTTATATCTCATAAAACCTGCTTTTGAAATGCTGTGTAAAATTTGTTATCTGCTTAATAACAATGAACAAATAAAGTCCGCAATGTGGAGCAAATAGCATTTATATAAAGTCAGAAGCTCCAAGATACAGTTGTTGATATGTATGACTTTTATGCTGTTGTCTCTGAAAAATATCTATGTAACCATGATCAAATTCATTCTTTAAAGCTTTTCTTTAAAAAAAAAATTTATAAGGGATAATATTCAAAAAATAAATTTTGAACATTCTAATTAGGAGTCAACATATATTTATGAAGGACAAATCATGTCAAACAAACCTAATTGCATTCTATATGGAACTGATCTATTTAGGTTTTACTGAAGCATTTGACATGTCTGAGGAACGCAAGGTGCTGTGAGTGTATGTGGGGGACATGCCTGGGGAGCTCAGGGCACAAGAGAGTGTTCATGTGTGATGTGTCTGTGGGATTCAATGCACTGGTGAGTGTACATGTGTGATGTGTCTGAGGGATACAGGGCACAGGTGAGTGTACATGTGGGATGTGTCTGAGGGATAAAGGCCGGATAAGTATACGTGTGTGATGTGTCTGAGGGATACAGGGCACAGGTAAGTGTACGTGTATGATGTGTCTGAGGGAAGGCACAGGTGAGTGTACAAATATGAGGTGCCTAAGGGACACAAGGGCATAGCTGAGTGTATGTGTATGCTATACCTAAGAATTGCAATTGAGTGTACGTTTGTTGCATTTTGAGGGGCAAAGAGGTGCTTAAAACTTCCTTTTTTTCCTGCTGCTTGTACCTATCTAAGTACAAAACTGCAACCCTGCTGACTTTTCCTGATGTATTTGTGTAGTACCTACTAAGCTTTAAATAATCTGAAACAATAATTCCAAAATGTTATTTCTTCCTTTATTCATGGTAGTAACATATGATTAAATCCATAAACCATTTTTCATTTGAAATACATGTCATTTTTTAATACCATTACTTCACTTTACCGTTTCAAAGATCTCAACACAAATGTTTGAATTGTGTACACAAAGACACATTTTCCTGTGCTGTTCATTAGCAATACTGCTGAAAATTGTATTAAATACAACAGGCTCCTGCACTGAAACTTGGAATACACTCCCATATTGTATGGGCTCATTCTTTTAAACTCTCTGCTATTTACTCAATTAAACTTTGCGCCTGCAGTGTCGAGAATATAGGCTCTGGTATCTGGTAAAATGATTTGTTCTTGCTCTCTGGACAGCCACACCTCTCCCCTTTGCATTGCATGCACTTCTGACACAGACACTTATCATTTCTTTCCAGCTTCTGTATTGTAGTAGACATACTCTGCTCTCGTCTTTTAAACTTTACAAACTCCTTGATTATCCATGTTATTATGGGTTGCAGTAGTGTTTTAAAGGGACATTTAAACAGTAGCAAACATGGAACTCCAAGTAAAGTAACCTGCACGTTCTTATGGATACATAAATAGTGCTATAGACAAGTGATTTAAAGATATACCTTGTTGTTTTGACCTCTGTGTTAGCTTTGTTCTGTGCATGCATAGTCTTCTGTGCACACAAGCAAGTTACATTTTTTTTTTCTGGTTGTTAGGCATTACTGTAAACAAACTCAAACTTCACCAGCTGTTTGCCCATGCACTGTATATGGCTAGCGAAACCTAGGTTACAATATCGGTTGATCTAATGAGGAGGCGTAGAGAGTTCTCCTCAATTTGTTCAAAGTTACACCGTGAGGGTAACCACAGAAGAGAATCTCTTGTCGCCTGATCCAGAACAATTTGAGGAGACAGATCCGCATAATCCCTGTTCCATTGTCTGAGCATGCATAACTGCAGAGGCCTGAGTTGGAACCGAGCACACGGAATGATGTCCATAGCTGACACCATCAGACCAATTTAAAAAGAATAAGAGAGCATAGATCCAGAAGATTATGCAATCTTATAATCTGTGGCGCTAAAACAATTGTTAACTTAATATAAACAAACTGACAAACTGATTGGGACCGCTAACAATCTAATTTCATATATAAGAGCACATTTCATGTCAATCTGATTTCATATAAAAGGGCACATTTCTATGTTTATGCCAATTGTACCGCTTGAAAAGGTTTTTATATGGGACTTATGAATTGTTTTTAGATGATCATCAATGTGTTTTATATGAAATATATTTTTTGAACTGTGTTATAAATCATTCTGGGGTATGTTTTGAACTATACAACATAACAGATCCTCTATATAAATTTTGATATTTAAGTACCTGTGAGGATTAAAGCATCCCTATACCTCTTTGTATCAACTAAACCTCTTTGTATCAAAGCATCCTTATACCTCTTTGTATCAACTAAATCTAGTAATTTTTTATACATTATATCAAGTATACATAAGCACATTAATTGCACTTTATCTACACTTACTCAGTTTGTTTATATTAAGTTAAAAATTGTTTTAGCGCCACAGATTATAAGATTGCATAATCTTCTGTATCTATGCTCTCTTATTCTTTTTAAATTGTTTTTAAGGTGTGTTTGGAGAAATCACCTGTATCTAGTTGGCATTATAAACTAGCCTATTTGCTAGCGCAGTCTTTTCCTTTTTCTTCCACCATCAGACCAATTACCTCCATAAACTGGGCCGAGGAGAGGACTGAATGGCAAAACAGTTGAAGATCTTTGTTCTTCTGACCTCTGTCAGAAATTTCTTCATCTCTAGAGAATCTTTTATGGTGCCCAAGAATACCACCCCTGTAGCTGGAACCAATTAAAATTTTTCCTAAATTCACCTTCCATCCGTGGGAGCGCAGAAAAGACAACAACTCCGTGTGGGAGTTTACTTGTTGAAAAGATGACGCCTGAACCAGAATATCGTCCAGATAAGGCGCCACTGCAACACCCCACAACCGGAGCACTGCCAACAATGCTCGCAGGACCTTTGAAAAAATTCTGGGAGCCGTTGCAAGACCAAAAGGAAGGGCCACAAACTGAAAGTGTTTGTCTAGGAACGCGAACCTTAGAAACTTGTGATTATCCCTGTGGATGGGAATATGCAGTTACGCATCTTTTAAATCCACAGTAGTCATGAACTGCTCCTCCTGAACCAAAGGAAGAATGGAACGAATAGTATCCATCTTGAATGATGGAACTCTGAGGAACTTGTTTACACATTTGAGATCTAGAATTGGTCTGAAAGTTCCCTCCTTTTTGGGAACCACAAACAGATTGGAATAAAAACCCAGACCCTGTTCCTGTATTGGAACCGGTACAATTACTCCCAGGGAGGAGAGATCTTGAACACATTTTAAGAATGCCTCTCCCTTTGTC
>CAJPDP010605089.1:0-10132 GCA_905336975.1 Bombina variegata variegata
CCTTTACGCTCCCTTTTTGGAGCCTAACGCAGCCCTTCAGAGAACTCTAAATACCAGCGTTGTTTAGAAGCAGCGCTAGAAAAAAAGACGCGTAGCTAACGCACCCCTTTGGCCGCAAAACTCTAAATCTAGCCGTTAATCCCTAAACATGTGAAATCATATAAATCGATCTATACAATGATTCAGGCATGTAACAAAATTGGAACATGCGTCGATTTAGATACTAATATCCCCAGATTTCAAACTTTCTTAGGTAACCCAGATTACCAAGAAGGTACACAATCCATATTATTGCAGAATTGGCACAGGAAAGGTCTATATTTTGTATCACAACTTGTAAACTCAGCAGCAGAAAATATTAAATCCTTTGAAGAACTGAAACAAGAATTTGACTTAAGTAACCGCGATTTCTTCGCATATTTGCAAGCTAGACATTATGTCCAGCAGCTAGTTAATACATTTTCCTGGAAATGGTCTTGGGGAAAATTAGATAACTGGCCAGTTTTTGCCAAATCAGGTCATCTATCTATCTCTACATGGTATTTTTATTTGGCCTCATATAAGGGAGGATCCAACTTAGAATACATAGCCCAAAAATGGACAAATTTCACCTCTGACGTTATTGACCAGAAACTCCATGTAGCCCACTCTATATCTTTGCTTCATTGTGCCACAATTGCTGAGACCTGGAGAGAATCCCATATAAAATTAACTTATCATACTTATTATACTCCCGAAAAAGGTTACAGGTGGCATAATAGGAACTTCAATAAGTGTCCAAAATTTAGTCTTCTTGACACAAATTTATTACATATGATTTGGACATGTCCCAAAATACAGCAGTTCTGGAATAAAATAAAATTTTCATTACTCAAAGTATTTAAACTAACCCCTATTACATTCACCTTGAAATAAATAATTTTTCTGGTGGACAAGAAGTTACCTTTAAACGAGTCTAAGATAATAAACTCTGTTATTCTTGCTGCCAGAAACTTAATCTTCAAGAAATAGAAGAGTAACTTCCTTCCAACGGTTACGGAAATGAAGAATTACCTCAAAAAACAATACATAATAGAGCAATTAGCTACGGATTTAAACTCTGATAGGGAAATAGCTTCCTTCTTCAAAAAACTGGCTAATTTTATTAAAATATTTCCACCCAGAGAAATTGACCATCTGATCTTTCCATTTAGAAATTCGGAAATAGTTATGTTGGGTATTTGGTGGGGGGTATTATATTTTTTGTTTTTCATTTTTTTTTCCCTCTTCCCTGCTCTCTCTCTGGGGGAGGTAGAATATATAAGAATCTTCAAGGCTGAAGAACCTTGACGAACTCTATGGTTTGAAACTTCAGCTTTAATATTATCAGTTAATTAGGGCTAGTCCTTATCTTGATCTTTAGTTGTATAGGACAAGTGAGGAATCTATATTACTCATTAGGTTATTTACTTTGAATCATTCATTTACTTTTTCACAGGAATATAGAGTTAAATTAATAAGTTTAATATTCCAAACATTTATTTCCTTCCAAGATGAGTTACTGGTTTTTCTGGCAGCCTACTATTAATTATAAAACTCCCGAAATTGTGCCGAGAAATCTCGGATGGAAGAAAGTTCAGTTTCTTTGTTTTTTTTAGTTCTGTAAAAATGCAATGTTGATGTAAGCATTGATGTAAATGCATACTCTTTGTGCCTTGCTAGGCGACAATATTGTACTTTCTTTTTTTTTCCCCTCATTTTGTGTTTCTTAATGTTCATGGCCAATTGTTGGTATAAAATATAAATAAAAAAAAGATGTGGAGGGGGATATTCGATTTTGGCGCTCCAATTCTTTTAATTTGCGGAAGGCTTGTGATAGTGGAAGACAGAGGGATTTATGGATCTTGGCTTGTTTTTTAAAAATGAGGCCGCAGATTGAGGCCTTTATTGCTCCCCAGAAAATGTTGTCAGGGACTTTTTGGTTATCATTAAGGCTAATTCATTCTCACAAATCTTTACGCAATTTCTCATAGAATAAGGTGTCAGAGAGTACGTATATTATGTGGCATATTCCACGTTTGAGAGTGCTGTTTGTCTTGGGTGTCGTGTATTGTTAGGGACACTTGGTCATGGTCCGACAAGGGGCAGACTTGTATGTTAACCAATTTGATGTAGTCCAACGTGTGGGCTTGACTAAAAATGTAATCGAGTCTGGAGTAAACAGAGTGAGGGTGTGAAAAGTGTGTATAGTCTATTTTTGATGCATGGAAGGGCCTTCATATGTCATAAAGTTCAAATTTAAGCATTAGAGTTCTAAATTTACATGGGGAGTTCTCCTATCTATGTTTTCTAGAATTAGGTCTATTCAATTTTATGTCCATGAGGGGGTCCCAAACCATGTTGAAGTTGCCACCCATGGTTACCCTATCTTGTTTATATTTATCTACTAGGCATAAGATTTTGTGTAGGCATTTGTTTTGTCCAGTGTTTGGAAGATAAAATGAGACTAAAGTGTAAATATGGTTAAGTTTGCATATCACTATAAGACATCTAGCTTAGGGATCTTTCTCAATGTGTAGTATAAGGATAGCTACTCATCTGGCCTTAGTTGTGAATGGGGCATATATTATATTGGTAAATATGTTAGATATGAGTCTAGGCGTGTCATTTGCTTTCCAATGAGTATCCTGTAGTAGGGCTACGTCTGGATTGAGGTGGGCTTAAGATCTAAGGAAGATACTTCTCTTGCCTAGGGAGTTCAATCCCCTTACATTATGCGTAAGAAACTTAATTGTTGCTTTGTCAGTCATTTAACTAAGTGAGAGGGTTTGAAAATGTCTGGAGCTTTGGAGATGGGAGGGGGAGGGGGAGGGGAAGGGGGATAAGGAATAGAGAACAGAAATAGTAAGTGCATTGTCGCAACATTTTGCAAAAGAGAGAACAATGTGGTGGAAATAGTCCACCAAGTAGGGCCATTCTCAGGAGCTATGTGTGGGGGGTGCCTAGCGTAACTGCAGAGCTAGAGTGGTGTACCCCTCCAGGGTGTACAAGATCAATAAATTTGAACTATAAATAACAATAACTATAACAAATGTATAACAGTGTTAAAACCTAACATCCTAGAAGACGTAATTGCTGGCTGAGACACAAAAGGAGATCCAGAACATTATAGACTCTTGTGTCTCTTGATAGACTCTTGTGCCTCTTGAGCCTTCAAGTATTTAAGAATATGAAGTCTGCAGAAGGTAAAACTTAAGGCACCATGTCCTGTTGAGATACTTGATGCTTTTGTCATTTGGAGCTCTGTTCTTTTACCTGCCACTCCGGGGCTGATGCCCTCAAACATGCTTGAGGAGGTTGCTGAGGGTTCCCACCTGTGGGGCGTAGGCCCCAAGACTCCAAGAGTGTGAAGCCTTGGTTAAGAGTGTTGACATTATGTGTTTGATATAATTTTAGTGGGGAATCCTCATCTATATTTGATATTATCCTGCCTCAGTACCTCAGTAATTGAGGAGAACAGCCGCCTTTGTTGCAGAGTGTGTTGTGATAGGTCTTGCAGTAACTGTATATTGCTGTATTTCTCAGATAGGGAAGGCTTGAGGTAGGCTGCCTGCAAAATCCCGTCTTTGAGGCTGCAGCTATGAAAGCAAACTATAACATCTCTGGGCTTATCAGAGGTCATTGATCTGGGCCCTAAAGTGCAATCGCCAAGTCATCCTGCTTTCTTTCCAAGGCATCGACTCTTTCACCAATCTCTGAAATGTCCTTTCGCAACTCAGCAGAACTACGGTGAATTTCTTGCATCATAGACAAGGTTTGAGCAGCGAGCATCTTTTGCATAGTGGATTCCGTAATGTATTGTTCAGAGGCACTACATGAATGCGTGCTGGATTGGGAATCTTCATCCTGCGGATTGGGAATCTGTGTGGTGACAGATAGGATGAGTAGGCACTTGAGTAGAGGGTTGTGAAAAGTGGTCTAGGACCGTTTTTTTGCCTTGTGAGGAGATTGTCTACGTGAAGAATGTGGCATTTTTACTGTAGGTGTTTGTGAATCTCAATGAACACAGTGGGTTTCCAGTTAGTGGTTTCAGAGAGGCAGGTATTTAGGTGAGATAGAGAGGAATTAGGACGTTAGGTTACATATTAGAAGAACATACAAAGATATGCATAGGCTGTTATGTCGGGGCAACCACCTGCAAAGCACTTCACAATATATTAATAAACAATCACAGAAGATTCCTATGACCTACCCACCTCAGGGAAAAGTATATACAACCCAAAGGAAGGGAAAAAGGAAGATGGAGATGACCTACCCAGGCAAGCTGAGTAGGAAAGGGGAGGTGGGAGATCCCGGCCTTCCTCCAATCACGACGTTGCTTAAGGCAATGATTCCCCTGGGGGGGGAAGCCGTGATTGGAGGTTGCCGGAATCGTCATTGCTGACGTATGAAGAGGCTTGCAACGGGCTGAAGAAGCGCTGGAGCGGCTTTCAAGAAGAAAAGGTAAGTATTTTAACAAAACCAGTAAAATGTAAAGTTTGATGAATGAAAGTGTCCCTGTTTTTAATAGGATTATTTAAAACCGTGCACTTATTCTGCAAACTTTACATTCAATTTAAGCAACTTTTCACTTTTTCTAATTTGCTTTTTCTCTTGGTATCCTTTATAGAATATAATACCTAGGTAGGCACAGGAGGAGCAACGCACTACTGGGAGCTTGCTGCTGATTGGTGGCTGCACATATATGTCTCATCATTGATTCACCCAAATGTTCAGATAGCTCCCAGAAGGGCATTACTGCTCCTTCAACAAAGAATACTGAAGAAATGAAGCAAATTTGGTATCTGAAGTAAATTGGAAAGTTGAAATCTCATGAGATCACAGTAAAGCAATGCATGACATCAGCACTGGCGAAGCTGATTGGCAATTACTATTGTGAGCTGAAGAAAATTAGTGGTAAAACAATCTTACAGTTATGCTGCATTACTTTCAAGTGATTTAGTATATCTGTATTGTGTCCCTTTAAGATATCATGAAAAACTGTTTTACTGTGGAGGGATTGAAGCAAAATATGAGTCTCTGTCCTTGTCATGAAACTGATGCAGCATATCATAAGAACTGGCTAGAAAACATCACATGCACTTCTTGGCTACTGTTGAAATATCTTACTTTTGCAACACAGAGTTAATTATTTAATATTTTCCACTTTTTCCATATATGCTGCATTACTTTCAAGTGATTTAGCATATTGCAGACCTCTCAACTGTCTCTATTTGAGAGGGACAGCCCCTAATTCTGTCCCGCTGTCCCTTTGAGACAGCCAAATTTCCAGATTTGCAGAATTTCCCTTAGACCCACCCATAGACACACCCCTGCCCTGACCAACCAACCAGACACACCCATAACCCCAAACACTACAGACACATGACCCCGCACCTTCTAACATGGTCCAGCCCACAAAATATCAAAGCCTTCCAAGTCCCTAATACCTAGCCACAAGTGTTGGGAGATATTTATGGGTAATGCCATTTTAAACATTCAATTAAGATAGTTATGTGGATAGGCTAGACAGGCCTTTTGATTATTATCAATATTTGTTATTTTTAGTATTTGAAAGGTTTCCGGAATATGCTAATTATTTTGCATTTGCGCACTATCAATTATATCTGGCTGATCATGGCAGGTCTAATGCATTGTTTTTTTTATTTTCCCTGGCATTGCTGCAAAATACCTCTTCAATCTGTGCTTTCCACATGGCTTTTCAAAGGTTGTATTCCTGAACTACTCTAGAGTTTCAAAACCTTGTAAACTGTGCTAAGAAAATGACAGCATTAATGATTTTACATTTGATTTGTATACAGATGTTTGCAATTGCAGTGCTTAATTGCTTTATTTATGCTATGCATATGTAAAATTACTTTAATGTCACTTTAATACAGTATATTATTTTTTTAAATAACAGGAAAACAAATTAAACATACTCCAACTTAGCCGTGAGGTGCTGCATTGCAATACAGGTCATATTCCCGAAAACCATGTCTTATGAATGAAACCCAAAGATCGTTGAGTTAGATATTTGTACAGGGTTATGTGGTGGGCCAGGAGACCAAAAAGCAACACGAAAGAATGTCCATGAATATTTATAAGGTCTGCTGGTTGAGTGGAATAACCCATATCAAAAGAGGGCTGATATGTGATCCATTTATTGCCTGGAGAGAGGGAAGGTCTGAAAACGAATAACTGGTGAACAAACCTTTGCTAACTGGAAAGCAAGAGAGGATGGACAGCCAATCAAAAGAGAAGCCAAAGATCCTCAGGACTCTCAATCAGTTAATTATCCATGGTTAGACATCTCTCCAGATTTTGTTCCTATGAGATACATTTATTTCCATTGCTTACTAAAGGAAATTTCTAATTTGAAAAAAGGATTTCTTTTACACATGACTGTAGTTAGAAAATGGCACTAGAGGGTGTCATATACTATCTGTTAACCCTATATAACTGTCATTGTTTCATGTATACCATTTGCCTTATTTGGAAGAGCTAATCCAAACTTGTTTCTGGAGAAGACACAGCTAGCCACAGTCATTATGCTATCAAAACATGTTTTGTTTTGCAGTTCTTATCTAATTATCTCTGCTGAAGCCAGTTAGGGACAGAATTGNNGCTTGTGAAACCTGCTATGTTCACTTTGAATTCTTAAAGAGACGTTGTACACTAGATTTTTCTTTGCATAAATGTTTTGTAGATGATCCATTTATATAGCCCATCTGGGAGTGTTTTTGTAACAATGTATAGTTTTGCTTTTTATTGAATAACATTGTGCTGATTTTCAGACTCCTAACCAAGCCCCAAAGTTTTAGATCTATACTGATATATACAGACTTAAGATTGCTGCTGTTTATATCAGACATTCTCAAACTTGGCCCTCCAGAGGTTTTGGAACTACATTTCCCATGATGCTCAGCCAGCAGTAGTTCGAAACCTCTGGAGGGCCAAGTTTAAGGATGCCTGGTTTATATAATGGGTCTTTTCATATGCAGGGGAGGGAGGGTCTGCTCTCAGCTCCTTTCACTGGGTGTTCCAACCTAACCCATCAACTGTGCTAAATTGGGTTCTTCTAAGTAAGTTTTTAAAAGATTTTATTCTAGATTTGTATATCCATATCTGTGCATATTCTTCTTTATAGTAGTATCTATTACATGCGGCTATATGAAAATTGGTGTAGACTGTCCCTTTAAAACTGGAAACCCCACAATGTCAGGTATAAATGACAAGAACATGTGGAAAATAAATTAAGTTTATTGCAAAGCAATTGTACTATGCACAATTAGACATTTTATATTACAGTCTCAAAGCATTTACTGTCCCTTTAAAGATCCTTTTCTGAATGGGGAAATTAAATCAGTTTTGGAAATTCCCAGAGCAATGCAAACAGAGCCAACATGTAGTAGCTGGAGGCAGTGAAAGGGTTACTCTGATGTGTATTCAAACTTACAACTGCATATATTGTTCTAATTGCAATAAGTAAATAGTTAGCTGTCAAACGATGATACAACTTCTCTATACAGGAAAAGTGAGCTTGTGTAGAGATTCTGGCTCCTGGGATGAAAGCTAGGAGAATCCAAGAAGAAATGCAGATCCTATGGGGATTAAGACAAAGAACTTAATAACTCTCCTGATTAGGATCACTACAGTTGGAGAAGCCGAATGAAGAATGTCTGTGTTTATCCTGTAATCTTTTGGCATTCAGCGCATGACGGCTCTCAGGCGCCTCTTCTCCCCTCTGTCCTGCCTCGTTAGGTACTTTCACTAATTTCAACTTAATGACATAATTAGAGCAGGTAAAGAAAATAAGTCGGAATTCCCCCGTTTTTAACACACAAACACCGATTACACATACACGCAAACACACCCATCATTGTTATTTTCATTGATGTGCCAGTTTTACAACTGTAAAATTCAAAACTGGGTACAATATGTACTTAGGAGATGATGCCCCTGCCAGCGCATAATTATCTTTTGTCTACAATTTAATATCATACAAAATTAATAGTAAGCCCTTTTGTGCACAACTAATGCAGAATTAATAGCAAGCTGCATTTTTAAAGGGACAGTCTACTTGAAAATTGTTTGTCTATTGTTTAAAAAGATAGATAATCCCTTTATTACCCATACCCCAGTTTTGCATAACCAACACTTTTATATTAATACACCTTTTTGCCTCTGCAGACTGTTACCTTATTTCAGTTCTTTTGACAGACTTTTTTAGCCAATCAGTGCATATTTTGATGGGAGTGATCACAATTTTATATATATGACTCACATGAACTAGTGCTGTCTAGCCTACATAGCTTAAGCTTTTAACAAAGAATACTAAGAGAATAAAGCAAATCTGATAATAAAATTAATTAGAAAGTTGTTTAAAATTGCATGCCCAATCTGAATCATGAAAGTATAATTTTGTCTAGACTGTCCCTTTATGGAAAAAAAACATATCTAATGATATTTTATTTCTCATCCTATCAATTATTTCCATTTTTAGGGTACAACATGTTTTTATTTATCTATTGCATAAAAGCATGTGTGCTCCCCTCCCCCAGATATTTCCTTTTGTTACTACAGTTTTAAACAGCGTTCAGATGTAGTTCTATTGTCAAATTTGTTTCATTCTCTATGTATCATTTGTTGAAGGAGTATCAATGCACTACTGGGAGCTATTTGAACACACTAGGGAAAGCCAATGGCAAGAGGCAATTATATGCAGCCACCAATCAGCATCTAGCTCTCAGTAGGGCTATGCTGCTCCTGAGTCTACCTAGGTCATGTTTTTCAACAAAGAATACAAATAAAACAAAGTAAATTAGATAATAGAAGTAAATTGGTAAGTTGTTTAAATTTGCATGCTCTATCTACATCATGAAAGTTTAATTTTGACTAGACTGTCCCTTAAATAAAGCGATATTCTAATGCAAAAATTATTTTCTGATTTGCTATAATTATTTTTTGCTCCATCAAGGGCTTAAACACTTGGGGCTAGATTACAAGTGGAGCGCTAAATAATTGCACGCCTGCAAATGGGCGAGTTCGCGATAGCAATTAGTGCTCCAAAAATCAGTCAGACCTCTGGTTAATTTTCTAAATAACCCCCAATAGCCCCCAAATGTAAGTGTTAGTTTTCTTTTTTTTATGAAAATGTAGCATTGAAAAAACAAAACTGCACTGATCAGTTCTTGGGAGCTAAAGTTGGCGGCTGTGGGTTGTTTTTAAAAAAAAATAATAATTAAAATGTATAATGCCCTCTATTTTGAGGGCATTTTGGGCACTTTTAAAAAATTAAGCAGAGATCGCAGTAGCAATAACCAGTTGTAATGGCTGGTTAATTATCACTCTAGTGCAAACTGGCAAATTTGCCTGTTTGTGTGAGTGCAAAATCATTTAGCGCTCCACTTCTAATCTAGCCCTGTATGTATATAACTGATCATTTATATTGATAAACTCTTAATTTGCCCGTTTGCTGGTGCATGATAAATTAGCACTTCACTTGTAGTCTAGCCCTAAATATTGTATAACACAAAATGCATAGCAACATTTTTATGAATCCGCTAATGGTTTATTTAAAGGGACATTAAACATTAAATAAATGCTAGGCATAGTGATGTATTCAAAACAAAGATTAGCCTGAGAATAATATGTAGATGATAGATGAAAGAAGTGAATGTAAATTTTGATGATAAAGTGCCCGGTTTTTAAAAATTTGATTAAAAACAGGGGCACTTTATTTCATCAAAATTTACATTGCACGCATGTTATGAAAATACTTACCTTTTAATCTTGACAGCCGCTGCATCGCTTCCTCTGCCCGTCGCAAAGCCTCTTCCTGGGTCTAAAATGAGGAATCCAGCTTCATCCAATCACGGCGTTGAATCAGACACTGATTCCCCAGGGGAAGCCGTGATTGGAGGATGACCCATCTGTAATTTCTGACGTAGGAAGAGGCTTGCGACGACCGGAGGAAGCTGGAGCGGCTGTCAAGTTTAAAAGGTAAGTTTTTTTTCACAACACGAGTGAAATGTAAATTTTGATGAATTAAAGTGCCCCTGTTTTTAATCAAATTTTTAAAAACCGGGAACTTTAGCATCAAGATTTACAA
>CAJPDP010605157.1:0-12539 GCA_905336975.1 Bombina variegata variegata
ATAAATATCATTTTACATGTTTTCATCTATTTAACTGAAAATGGCTCCAATGCACGTATATATATAAATACATATATAAATACATATATGTGTATATATATATATATATATATATATATATATCTCAAATTCCAAAAAAGTTAGAAAAAGAAAGGAGATATAAAGAATCAGTTGGAATAAGGATAAAGTAAGGGAATGGGGAAAAGATGGCCCTTTCCAGCACTAAATCATTAACCCTAAATAACCATTAAATTTAAGATTTGTATCAAAAAATGGTAATACACAATGGTTTGCTACAAACTAAACATCAATTTAATGCTAAATGCAAAAATTGTTACAAAACCCAGCAGCAATGAGTGTGTTTGTAATGAAACAACACTAGTTATTATTACAAGGGGCCCCTTCAATTTATACCATCTGAGGATTAATCAAATAGTCCCAGAAAAAATAAAGTCCAAAAATTTTGAAATCCAAAATTGAACTGTGAATGTCATATATAATGGGGATCCCCTTTGTGAAGCAGTGGACAGCGATTAAGGTACAATCCTTTCTAGATGAAAATTAATGTTTTCTTTTGGAAATGCAAGTAAAGTATTGCTGAGAAACCCAGTCGCACAAATATTTGCAAAATTATAATTGCTGTGTTTCCTCCATATGGCCACTTATAACGGAGCTCATATATAGTACTCACTCAGGTTGTGTCTCAGGTTGCTTGCTATAGGGATCAGCGGAGTGCATACAGCATATCTCCCTTGCTGACACGGAGTATGCTTCTAATCCACACCTCCTTAAGATACAGCTTCCCTGCTTACAACTGCACCTTATGAGAGTTGCTCCTGTGGCTGCAGAGGTCCTGGGTGCCAAGTAAACTTGCTGTTGAAGCTGTCCACTGCTACTTTCTCACGTTGCTTCTTGATAAGTGCTTAGTGGTTTTAGGACATTAGAATTACCGCTGCACTAGGCACCGAGCTGGCGAAATTCAATCTCCGCGGTCTAGTCCGACCGGGGAGATTGACAGCTTCTGCCCGCGTGTGATTGGTTGTGCGTGGGCAGGGGAGCGGGATTGCACGTGAGCGCAAAATAGCGCTTGTGTGCAATGTTGAATTCTGCAAAGGGAATTCAGCCCGCCAGAGGAGAGCTGCGGCGGAAATGGACGAGTATGTGCGCCCCTGTCTGCCTCAGCTTGATAAATCGTATATTTGTAAATATACAAAGAGCCTGAATAAAAATACCCTAGCCAACCACAACCCTGTCATTATTGATGTGGTATGAACAAGTATCGTGGTTCACACATGTCCCTTGAGCACTGATTCTGCTCAGTGAATTATAATTTCTTAAACAGATTTGTTTAACCAACAGGTTCAAATGAATTTCTAATTTCCACAATTCAACTAAATAGATTTTCATATGCACATTCTTACAATTCTATTTATGACATATTCATATCTTACAGGCTAATGGTGCTGAAAGGTAACCTGTTACTTGTGAGTTATTGTGCAAACACATATTGCTGAATTCTAGTATAGTAAAGAATATGGTATCCTGATTGCTATTACAAACACCTTTTGCTTGTAAAGAGCAGCAAAATGTATAATGCACCTAAAGAAAACATAAGGTCAGTGAGTGTGTGGAGGAGATGAAGTAGTAAAATACTAGTTCATGAGAAAGCTGTCAATCACCATTTTTTCCTAAGGTAAGCACTAGTGGTATAAACTTAAATGAATTATTTTTTCTTACAAAGGGATCTTCTAAGGTGCCAGTCATACTTGCCTGTAAACTGAATTCACAGTAACTTCTGTGGCCGATATGAATGGCCAGACAACGTATGCACATTTACAGAATTTAAAGGATGATTAGTGTGGGGAAAGAAACAAAACTAAGATTTTCTAAATACTAAATTGCAATAGCAGTGTTTTTCCCGGTTGTACTAAGGGATTTGCACAAGTTAAAATAAATGCAGTAAAGAAGCAGATCCAATGTAATCTTAGTTTCTTTGCCCTAAAGGGGCATTAAACATTAAATACATTTAATAAGCATAGTACTGTGTCCAAAGGAAGATCATGCTGTGATCTGAGAAGTGATTTGAGAAAATGCAGAATGCAGAGACAACGGGGCACATGCAGGAACTTTCAATTTGCAGCTCTGCTCCGCAACATGCTGTTTCCTTCAAATAGCGCTGTGCTCTGGCTACAGTGCATAAGTTCTTCTTAAAGCAGTGCAGCTAGAGAGAAGTGAAGAATCAAAAATGGAGCAGCACTGCAAAGCAGCAGTATATCGATTGATGACTGGCTCTCTGGGATTTTTTTCAACCCAACCACCTAGCCTTTCCTGATCTGCAAAGCAGGGACTCTTTAATGTAAGACATTCATGTGAGTAGTGCGTGTATGAAAGAAACAAATTTATTCAAGAGAAATTTTAAAAACTTTTTTCTCTTCAACTGCTGCAATTTATTATAAAAAAATTATTTCTATCCAATTTAAAAAAATAAAATTTGCACTGTGTATTAGACACAAGTCTATTATATGTAATATTTACATAAATATAGAAATATAAAAGTATCAGAATATTTAAAAACATTCATATTATTATAAGGCCAGAAGCCTTAAACTACAAGAACTGTAAATATTTAATTCATTTTGTAAGAAATCAGAAAATCAAAATTTATTTATAAGTATTTCAGTTTTATTAAACTGTTTGTTTGCATTGTAATAATACGTAGACATTACTGTTGCTAATTTTTATTAAACAAAAATATATTGCAACCAGGACATAACAAATATGCAAGCAGTATTTCAGAACATAATCGTTTATAAAACAGATCTGAGAAGTGGATAAAATATGCTGCGTTTGGAAGCCTGAAATGTGTTACAATTTTAACTTATTATTTACATTTCTAAATATCTGCGGTGTGTCTGAAACCTTGTGTTTCACATTAACAATTTTTTTTTACATGGGGCTAGTTCGCATAAAATGCGAGCTGGGAGAAAAAAATAAAACAGATATTAAATGAATAACAATTTTAGTAAAATTACTCAGATTTGTGTCAGCATAATGATAATTGATTTACTTTTTGTGACATAAAAATACCCCTAGTCATGGCCTATCAGTGATGAAATATAAAATTAATTTGGACAAAGAGAAATCTAGGGTTTTAAAACTGTATTTTACAAAATGTGATTTAAATTAATTCCCTCACCGTTAAATGTAGGTTTTTCAAATAATAGTGTGCAAAACTTGTGTCAAGCATTTATGTGTATAGATAGGGCAATTATTTTTTCTTCTGTGAGGAAATTCAGATTATGATTTTCGATATTTTGAAAAAGGTTTTTAATTCCTTTTGTCCAAAATACACTGTTGAGTTTTTTTGCACTGTGCTTTTAATTAATGTGTGATTTGTGGGTAATAATAGTAAGTGGCCCCTATATCTCAATTGTGAAAGTGTATTTATTATTTAATAAGAGGAAGAGGTTTTTTTTTAACCTACTTACATCAATTAGCATTTGACTATTTTATTTTGAACAATTCTGGGGTGTTGAGTGGACTTAAAGTGACATTAAACACTAAATAAATGCTAAATAGAACAATGTGTTCAAAGAAAAGATTAGTCTGAGAATAACATGTAGATGTATTTTTTTAAAGTTTCATCAGTTGTTTAAATATTGACAAAATAAGTGTAAAGTTTCAGTGTCTATAAAACAATGGGAGCTGCCATGTTGTAACTTAGGTAACATTCTTTGCTGTGGCCAATTAGGGACAGTTATAAATAAGTAACAAGAGTGTGCTGCCAATGGCTGTGTGGAATATAACAGTGTTCTGCACTTACATTTCTAACAGGAATTGAAAAGCTCACTATTTCAGAATTGAATTACAGGAAAATGGGACAAAATAAATAAAGTATATTGCAAAGTTGTTTTTTTTTTATATATACGATTTATCATTTTATATTAACGTCTCAAAGTGTTTAGATATTTTTACATTTAATTTTTTGTTGCGATTTTAAAAGTGTGCTTTTCATATGGAGTAAATAAAGGTTGTGGTTTTAGTCAGTTATTAGCTAAAAGAACATTTGTCATTTTCTACATGCAAGTGCTATGAGAATGCATTTTTTTCTATTGAATATTTCTCTTAAGACATTCAGCTCCTCGCTCAGTGATTAAAATGTATTGTAACAGCTTCCAAGCACTGCACTGAGGCAACTATACAGCACAAAGCCTGAAAATATAAAACACTGTCAAAACAGATCACTATATTAAAACAAAGAGATACAATCTAAAAAACAAAAATCATAAGAATACAAATATTTTATTAATAAAAAATATTATGTGGAACACAAGAGATTGATTCTTTTAAAAAAAATGGATAGTGATGGCCAAATGTAAAGGGCCAGAAATGTTCCTACATGAAGATTATGAAACTGCATATATGCTAAATTCCCATCCAATGCCCTAGCTGAGTTTTATGAGGGACCATGAAACCCCAAATTTGTTAGAGCATACAATTTTAAATATCTTTTCAATTTACTTCTTTTATTTCATTTTTTTTCATTATTTGGGTATCCTTTGTTGAAGAGCATAGCTAGGTAAGCACAGCTGCACATATAAAGCGACCAATCAGCAAATAGCACCCAGGTGCTGTGTCTACCTAGCTTTGCTTTTCAACAAGATATACCAAGAGAGCAAAGCAAATTAAATAATAGAAGTAAATTGGAAAGTTGTTTAAAATTGTATTCTCTAGCTGAATCATGCAAGAAAAAAAATCTGGGTTTCCTGTCCCTTTAATAGGACAATTCATAACCCCGCTTGGTAATTATTTCTGTCAACATTCTGTGCACAACAAAAACTTAGTGATTAAATGAATTGGTTGATAAAATGGGATAACGGTCTAAATTGTGCACAAAGGAATCAGGTTGTAGAATATAGTGAAACGACTTAACATGAACTTTTTATGTTTCCATAATGGAAATATAAACATAAAAATATTACCCAATACATATTTGTTTAACAAAATATCTACCTTATTTAAATGTTTTATGGTGTCTGGGACATGCAACCCAAATGTTTTCTTTCATGATTCAGATAGAACACACAATTTTAAACAACTTTCCAATTTACGTCTATTATAAAATGTTCTTTGTTTTCTAATTCTGTTTCATTGAATAGCAGGAAGGTAAGTTCAGGAGGGTACACATGTCCCTTAGTTTTGCAACAATGTAATACATTAGCTAGAGCACTAGATGGCAGCACTATTTCCTGTCATGTGGTGCTTTATACATGTACACGCTACCAATCTAGATATCTCTTCAACAAAGAATAATATGAGAACAAAGCAAATTGGATAATAGAAATACATTGGAAACTTTTTTTAAATTGTATTCTCTATCTGAATCATGAAAGAAATTTTTTGGGTTTCCTGTCCCTTTAAGTGCACTGTTAAATGCTTAACTAAGTCACTTTTGCTTTATGTATATTCATTAAGTTTGGTTGGGAACTATGAGAGACATGTTCATTTATGCCACTGCTACAATTTCTGAAAGCACATTTTTTATGGCATTATTATTATTATTTGTAATGAGCTCACATATCCAGGGGAGGGTTGGGCATTGGAGCGTGGGGTTCTTACCTCCTTGGCTGCCCTATAATCTTATAAAAAAATAAGGATTAAGCTTAAACACTGGATCACGAGCAATTTTAATGGCACAGTAAGATCAAAATTTAACGTTCACAATTCAGATAGAGCATGCAATTTCAAACAACTTGCCAATTTACTTTTATTATCTAATTTACTTCTTATTGGTATCCTTTGTTGAAAAGCATACCTAGGTGATAATAGAAGCACATTGGAAAGTTGTTTAAAAATGTATACACTATCTGAATCACAAAGGAAAAAAAATGTGTTTCATGACCCTTTAATAGGATCAATGACAATCCTCTCCTATATGCATCTGTACTAAACACACTGTGATGTTTGGCTTTCACTTACTTTTAGAACATCTTCTAGGTGTGTAATTTCATGATACAATTCCTGATATTCTGCATATTGGTCTTTACAGGGCTCAAGGGATAAGAGAAGACCTTGTAAAGAGTCTTCTAAGCTTCCATCTAAATATGGCCTACAAGCTTCAGAGTCTGTATAGTCCGATTGCAGCTTCTCTTGGTTAGCAGGTATTTCAGTTGAAGTAAGACGTTTTACGAGCTGCTTGGTAATGTTCCCTTCACAAGTGTCTAACTCCACAGGCTTGAGTTCAGAAGCCTCATCTGACTCTTGCAATATTGACACAGAGACATTTGAATCTATAAATATATTATCACCACTGGGTATGGTGGATTGGCAAGCAGAGCTATCTGGCTTGTCTCCTGCTAAGGTTTCCCCACTTTCACTAATATGTTCTGTATGAGACTGAGAATTTTGAGAATGAGCACTCGAGTCTACAGAAGACTTGACACTCAAGTTGTCCATTACAGGATCATCAGATGACACGTCACTGAGGTTATGTTCTGGCGGTGTGACTGTGATTTCAGGATTGGAGTAACCCAAGGAAGAAGAGGCAGCTGACCTGGGTGGAGTGCAGTCAACATTGGGCAAGTCATCAAAACTTAAGGAAATAGCTCTCTTCTCAATAGATTCCACACCATTATCAAAAACGTCATCTTGCAAGTTCGGCTGTAAACAAACAAACAAAAACATTCTATATAGTAACACTCCTTAAAACAATCAGGCATTTTATTAAAGAATGAAAAAAAGTATACACGTTGTAAATTGAGTCATTTCATAGAATGGTTATACATGTAAATCTAATGTTTGATTCTGATTAGAAAAACTTTTAGAAATCACAAAAGAATAGTTTGTTACTGCCATCATACATGGCAAACTATTTGAAATAGGTGGTCTATGCATGTTGTTAGAACTAGGATCACTTGTCTTATATTAAAGGGCATTTAGATACCAAAAAGGTTGCTTCAACGTAACATTTACAATACAAATGAGTACATATATGTCCTTTATTTAAATCCTTTGACGAAAATGAAATGATTTTCCGTTTAGAGCGCCACAACACAAAACATTTTACAAAATATCAGTCTCTAGTGTGAGTAAACAATGAAAACCATTGCAACGGAAAAATATCACTTTGGTCACCAACCAATTGAATGAAAATAAGATTCAACAAAGACTAGTTACCAATATGTATGATATTATACAATGTGATCTCCTACACGTATGCTTAAACAAAATCACAAAGTTCTGGCACTTTAAATTATTATAAAATATGTAATTAATGTAACTGAAATATATGTGTTCTATTTGAAGAATATCTACACTTTATCTTTGAGTTGTAAATAAAGCTTAAAGAAGTAACATACTTTTCCAACAATTCTTTAAAGAGAACCATGTAAAACACTAGGAAGGAAAGCGTAAACGGCAAACAAGAGCATGCATGGAAAAAATAACCACATAAATGACTCCAAGCAGCACACAGATGTGACCCACTAATCACTCACATATCTCTCTTGGCCTGGTCTAGGCCTCAGCCTGAGAGATGGCAAATCACTAAAAGAACGACTGCGTCGGAGCTTGTCAAAGAAAGTCTCCTGCAAAGCATCCTTTATGGACAGCCGAATCCTGTCTTGTGGAGGGTTCAGCCATTTCTTTAACAGGTTAAAAGCAAACTGAATGTTAGTAAGGGCAGAATACATCAGTTAGCAAAGCAATCAATGTTATGCAGCAGAAGAACACAAAAATCATCAACGCTGTTAAAAGGACAGATAATTTCATTGTGAATATTAGAAGATCAGCGTTTATGCACAAGACTCCTCAGATACTCAGCATTTTAGGTAAAGAACAAACAAGCCAAAGAGTCAGAGTCAAGTCTAATATTAAAAAAAAGTGGACTGGGTAAAATCACAGAGAGGTATTTGTTGTGCAAACTTACAAAGAATGAATGATCCTTGAAAGTAGGGGTTTCTGGGGTTCCCTGGCTGTAGATAGAGACCCTGCGTTGCACAGCAGATGCTTTATTTATGTTGCCTGTAGATGGCGTTAGATCCTCAGTATCGAATGGGCTGTAAAACAGTTGTTTTGCACATTATTGTGGTAGGTAATAAATACACATGAATCATGAGCAGGGATATGTAAATAGTATTGCTAAGAAATATGACTAATGTCAACCATAGCAAATAAAATGTGCTCCTCCTAATACCTTAGTTCTGCTGGGGAAATCTGAGGGGGAAAAAAAGATATGCAAAATGGAGATATTTCTAGCAACGTATAGATTAAAATTGCCTTTATTTTCACATCTGTGGCTGATGCACTATTTTTACCAATGCTTTTCTCATTGGCTATAGATATTCCAACAAAGAGGGAGCAGACGTTCTATGACATTTCTGCAAAGCTACAACACCGTTATTGTAGAATCCACAGCACTTAAAAGGTGTTGCTTTAACTTCCAAAATGATCATACAAGTAAAACTTAATATGGTTCTATTTCCAAATCACAGTAACATTTTACTTTTTTACTTCAAATCAATTTATGGTTATGCCAGCCTCAGTGGCTGCCCCCCTTACCCCACTCACCCCCAAGGTTTAGGCCTTTTTTGACCATAATATGTTTTTGACCGGGAGTAATGTGAATTATTGTTTTCATGGAATTTCCAAAGGATATTTTCAGAGTTACCTTAAACAAGTTAGCTCCATGGGCACTCTCTTAGTATAGCGCCCTAGAATATAAGCTCCATTGGCAAAATGTATCATTATATACTTGTATCATACTTCTAAATTAACTGCAAGCTTCTTACAAATATAGCCACAAAAATGTGCTGCCCCCCTCCAATCTGCTGCCCTAGGCAAGTGCCTTGTTTGTCTAGGCCAAAATACGCCCCTGGTCAGGAGTCCCTTCTGTATGTACAAACTAAGGAATGTTGTGGTTTTTTTTTACTAGGCACAAAAATCATCGCAATGATCTGACTTGTTTTCTTTAAACTGATGCAGTAGTTTTTGCTGCATTTTCTACAAACCCTCTTTACTTACTTGGCCTGGACTAATGGCAATTTCAAGCCCTGGTTATAAACATATGAAACTCACTATTTAACACAGAATGTTGAACCAACTTTATAAGTTTGCTCTCTTTTAGTTGTGTTGATTGACTGTCCAATATTTTTTGGTTATAAGTAAATATAAAATTACAGATTGGTCAGTACTTTCAAAACTACATTTTTTATTTCCTCAAGAAGAAATGTGAGCAATAATTTGTTGAGGTTTGTAAAGTAATGCCACTTATCTGTTTTAAAAAATGGTGATCTTTTACTACAAAAAAGCTTGCTTATCTCACTATTCCTCCATGTACTAAAGAACAATATATATGCATAGACAGCAATGAACCACTAGGTGGCATACACACACAATGAGTCAACTCTATCTTTACTGACTCTATATGGTGTAATAATGTACATAATATTTTACATAAAAAAAAAAAAGTTTATTGGGCTACAGTTAACATCCTGTAGGAAATAGCGCGGTTACATCACAGCACTTGTACATTAACATTGTTTATTTATCTATAGCAGGATTTTTAACTTTGTGACAGCCAACTTCCTAACAGATCAATATTTTAGAAGCCTTAAAGGTTGCATATTTATGAGTGGCTTTTAAACACAAGTAAAACAAATATTTCTTAAAAATGTCCAGTGGCACAGTGCCAGTTTAGGTAAGGTTGAAGGGTACCGTCTCTGTCTCCTGTTCTTCCCTCTAGAAGGCTCTTTTGAAATGCAGCTACCCTAAAGCACTCATGTTTGGTTCAGCTTTTTTCTGAGACCTTATGACATATTTTTAGTTTTGCTTTTTTCCTGGGGGCTGCAAAACCTAGTGCATAAGGCTATCCCTATTCTAAACATTGCATTTTATTGTAATAAACATAAATAGAACAGGGGTTGCCTAAAATTACAATTTCCTTTGGTGCTCTTTAATTTTTTCCTCTGAGAATAAATAGTTCTCAGACCTTGAGATTTTTATATGAAATGTTTAGTTATGTATTGTAAACAACTTCAAAATATATTTTCATTACTTATTTTACCCTGTTTTCATGAAATGTAGCTCTGAAAAGTGTGGATTTTCTGATTCTCAAAGTTAGAAATGCACACTGCAGAATTCTCATGACTAACCTTGCTACATATCATTCCGAAATTGGCTTTAGCAGATAACTGCAGTCTCAAGCTTGGAGTGGCTCCAAATAAGCCAACAAGTGGGTGATGTTTGGCTACTTGAAAAACAATGGCAGCAAAAATGCAATTAAAAAAAAAACCAAAAAACTGTTTAGTCTAGCATGATATGTTATTATATATTAGGACAATATAAATGTCATCACAAGGTGTTTAATGTCATTTTAAAAACAACCTACTCGTTATTGGTTGAGTTTTGGTCCATCAGCCTCCAAATAAACAGTGGATGGAATTTCACTTTTATAGTTGGTTTGTTGAATTTTATGTATTGGATATATGAAAAGTGAAGAATAAACACCATATATATTTTTTTTTACGAGCCATGTCTGAGATTTGTTTTTAATTTGTTAGGATTCTGGTTGGCTGGTAGAGGAGAGGATTTATTGTTAAATACATCTGTCTGAAATGGTTCTTTGCACCATTAATGTATTTGTTAACTTAAAATATAATACACAACAAAATGTACCATAAAGTCTTGATATATTTCATGAAGAGCTTTCATGAGTTTAACACTTTGTGACAGATTTCCTTAAAACTAGTTTTTAAGTCTTTAATATCACAAAAAAAGTATATTTATTATTCAATATTCCTAGGTAGTGTTGCCAGTATATTCAGTGTAGGCCTAACAAAGTCTTTGCACTTGCTTAATGACTTTTAAATGTCTAGTTTTATAATTAAATCTACTAAACAAGTGAGAGTTTGAAGAATGAAGTTAAATATGCTAAAGCCTTTAATGGAAGCAATACTTACCACCAGGTTACTTCCAAGTTTAGCTTTATAGTGCCAAGATCGTTAATGTCAACTGCTACAGCTTGAGGTCTAGCAGCAAATAAATCCTTTGTTTCACAGGTAACACTTCCAACCAGGATATGTGTAGCAAGTCCTTTAAGTTCTGTCACCTACAAGTCAAAACATATCTTTATAAGCTTGAAGTTGTAGAAGGGTGAATTATCTGAGGAGCATTTGCCTGAATGGTTTTGGGTTGTAAACTCGCTTCTCGTTCTAGATTATGTGGGCCGAAAACTTGTCTCTAAGGATGGAGTCAGCACCAGGGGATTTATAGATGCTTATCAACTGATCCAGCATAGAGCTGGAGAAAAGAGTACAATATTAGCACTCATGTGTCTTCATAGGATAATGCTACATGGTGGTTCCAACTTAATAAAACGTAACTTTTATTGGGTATATATTAGAAAAGAGGAAAAATTTAAAAACACAGATGCTATCTCTAAACCTAAGTATATATTTTTACTAAGAGGCAAAACAACATATTATAGATCAAGCAGAGTCCTGCAAATGTGCAGATAGGTAGCCATCAACTTATATTTGGCTGTGAAGCATTAGCAGATCTAGTAAATATCGTTAAGGTAAAATTATCAGATTGCCTCTAGAAATGATTTTTATAAAGTACGGAGATTTAGCATCTGCAAGTTAAAAGAGCAGAGACGCCACTGATGCGTTTTGCCGTTGTGGCTTTTTCAAAGGACAATCTCGTGCTTATTTTTTTTTTTTAGCAGACCATTTACTTTAGACGATACCTTTATCATACAGAAATTCAGACAAATTGCAAAAACTCATCACCAGGAATGCAAAAACGACTTTCACGGTTATAAATGAGCTAATTCTACTTTAAATTTAGCAACAGCCTTGTTTTTTTTTCATAATTTTGATGCATTCTTTACACCTTGAAATTTAGTCAGATTTATGGTTAAGTGCAGTGGTCGGTAATTAGATAATTATGTCAGGCACCTAAATAGACCTGGACGTGATTGTTATCAATACTGCAGGGTTTTACTGTTTAGTTGCTTCTTCCTGTGTGTGGATACAAATATTTACAATTTGCCCAAAACGCGTTTATAATACACCACTGCAATCAACTTGCTTTTCTATGGGAACCGTGTGAAGATGTGGTACAGCATTTACAAACAGCATATGATAGATAATAATGTTTAGCTTTGATCTGTTAGATTATTTACAATTATGTTTAGCTACAAATGCACAAAACATAATTACCTTGATTGAAATGAGTTCATTAATAAGAGGAAGAAAGAACATTTCTTCTCCATCCCAGCTCTGCTTGCTGTTGATTTCTATTTTGCCTTTTAATTTCCACCTCTGACGTCCATATCTTATAAAAATCTTAAGAAAACATTATTATTGTACACCTTGTTAGCACATGAAGATTTAGGCAGGAAAAACTATTGAATTACATTTTTGTGCATGTGACCTACTAAGGTTAAAATGTATAAAACATAATTTATGTAAGAACTTACCTGATAAATTCATTTCTTTCATATTAGCACGAGTCCATGAGCTAGTGACGTATGGGAT
>CAJPDP010605622.1:0-10861 GCA_905336975.1 Bombina variegata variegata
TTGGTTCCAATAGCAGAATTTACAATTTACTTAGTATTATTCTCCTTTGTATCAATATTTAGATACCTTATTTTTGTCTATATATGTATTGATTTTTGTTGTTTTGAACACTCACTGCCCTGGGTTTGTTTATTATTAGTTGATAGCTACGCATCCGATACCGCACCTCTTCACACTAATATTATATCACAGTTGTTTATACTGTGTTTCCATGGTTACCTGTGGCTACTGACATTTCACTGAGACGGAGGAAGCGTGGTGACGTCACGCGGCGTCTTCTTTGAAACAGCAGTATGCATATTGAAGCCCGGTGTGTTGCCAGTATGTGTAAGGGTGTGTCTCGGATCTGTACACTGATTGGTGCTCACAAGGGGGATGGGGGGGTATTTAAGGTATAGGTTTGGGTGCATTTGTCACATCCGGTTTTGAACACCATTGAAAAAGGCTCGTGTTTGAGCCGAAACGTCTTTTTTTTTTGGCTTACATTAAAATGGATTGTTAAAGAAAACCTGTGTGCCTGCTTGTTTTGGATCCTTTGCAACACGGAGACCGTCCGTGGGATTCACCGCTCCTGCTCTACTGTTTATATATATATATATATATATATATATACCTATGCCTATATATCTATTTTTTATAAATATACAGGTTTATATATGTAATTTACATGAACAGTATCAGAAATATATATATAGAAATATATTTCTAATAAATATAATAATTATATTTAATTAATAAGAAATTATGTGAAAACACAAAAAAACCTCCTCTAGGGGGCGCTCTCCAAATAACAAACCCAAAACAAATTTGAATGTACACAAGCACAAACAAAATTAAAATAAATGTTAAAAGTCCCAATAAGATTCCAGGATGAAAAAGGCAGCTCTCTGTCGTAGGATGTTCAGGAACCTGATGATGGAGACAATCTAAAAAATAAGAGAACACAGAGGCATCAAATTGCCTAGTACCTTCAGATAACCAATGGTATCTAATAACAAATGGATTCTCACAAATGAGAACCACCTAGGTAGTGCTGGCAGCCCAGGTTGGTACTTCACAGTAGTCCAGCTAACTGATATCAGGGCAAGCTGCTGCAGAGGGAAATCCAAGATGGGCACCGGTTAGGATTCCTATAGAGATGGGAATAAAGGAACCACAATAGCCCAGCACAGTTTGACTTTGGTAAGTGTAATAATACAAGGTACACTTACATCTGCAGAGCACCTCTACGTGCAATCCAAACAGGCTGGAGCTTCTCAGCAGCCCAGCTGACTGTTCTCCGGTTGTGCACAGAGGACACTCCAATCAGCATGTGCCACAGGAACAAAAGAAGTCCAAAAAGTGTATAGTAAAAAAATCCAAAAAAGTTTATTTAAAAAGCAACGCTTTTCTCAGCCAACACAGGGATTTTTCCTCAGGCTAATACCTTTTGTTCTCTCTTTTTTTCTATATTTCTAATAATAAAAAGTACATTAATTTCTATGTTAAGAACAAAGGAATGTAAGATTTGCGTTTTGCACATCTTGTTAATAATTTATATTTTAACGCAGTAGGGTTAGCGCACATGAAAATTTACAAATTTGAAGATGTATTATTGAAATATTACATACAAAATATTAAAAAGAAACGTAATAAAAATTATTTTGTCTAAATCGTGAAACCTGATGCGCAAAACGCATATTTTGCATTCCTATGTTCTACACATAGAAAATAATGTTCTTTTTATTATATATATACTTAGAGTTCATCCCATTTGGAACCTATGTCTTTAGTCTGAAAATCCAGTACATTTTCCTCTTGCCCAACACCTTGTCCCTATCACCAACTCTAGTAGGAGTGGACACTTTTTCAATGGCTTGACACCGAAAGGTGGTCATTGCTTTCTTGTGTTTTTGGGCAAAGTGTTGGACAAGAGGGGTGGTAGCCTCTCCTGTGCTTTTTGTGGACAAATGGTTCCTAATACAGGTATTAATATCATTTGACGTTAACCCAACATATTGAACCTGGCATTCAATATGTGTTATGATGTTAATAACATAAGTTGTAGTGCAGTTTAAACAGGAGTCTATCTTAAAAGTTTCCCCGTTACTTCTGACCTAAAGCTGACTGAGACCAATGTGTATTCTCTAGGCCTACATTTCCTTTTGCCACATTTGTACATGCCCCTGTGGTGTAGCCAGGAGCTTTGTACACTTTGTTAAGAATTAGCTAGGCAGGAGGGAGATGGATAGTTGCTCAGAGTTTTGCACCTTCTGTATGAGCATTGTGGCCCATGTCAACACAATCAATTAGCCGATCATCTGCTGCTAAAAGTCTGAAGTGTCTTTTGACTATTACACAGATTTCTTTATACTGTGCGCTGTAGTTGGTAACAAAATAAACTCCCCCTCTTTGGCTGTCCTTACCCTCCTTCTTATAGATTTTATCCTTAAGGGGAGACTGTCTATGAAGTTGACTATGTGCCCTATCAAGCACAGAATCAGAGTAACCTCTTTCCTTAAATCTTGTCCTCAAATCCTCACATTGTTTGTCAAAAGTGCCTTCCTCTGTGCAGTTTCTTTTAATTCTTATAAATTGGCCTTTGGCCACTGCAAATGGCACATGGGGAGGATGACAGCTTTTGGCATGCAAGATTGTGTTCCTTATGATCAGTTTCCTGTATGTGTACAAGATCCAAAAAGCATATTCTCTCATCATGTTTTTCAAATGTAAATGTCAGACCAATTGTGTTGATATTAAGTCTCTGAACAAAGGACCTGAGTTTGTCTTCTGTTCCATGCCAAATGAACAGCAGGTCATCTATATAACGATGGTAAAATATGATGTACTCTTTTCCAAAGATGTGGGACAGATCTTACCAACCCATGAACAGGTTGGCGTAAGATGGTGCAAATTTTGCACCCATCACTGTCCCACATCTCTGGAGAAAAAATTAGCCTTCAAATTTGAAATAGTTGTGTGTTAAAAGGAGATTGGTCACTCTCAATACAAAATCCCTCAATTCTTCAGAAAAGTAAGTGAAATTTTCCCAAAAATACTCCACAGCTTTTAATCCTTTGCTGTGGGGTATTGCGGAGTAGTAGAGTGCCCCCACATCTATTGTGAGCCACCTCTACTGGCCCACTTTCCACCTCTGTTATCCCAATAGGTTGATCACATGTTTTGTATCCCTCAGGAAGCTGTGTAATCTCACTACTATTGGATTAAGAATGGCATCCAACCATTCCGAGAGATGGTCAAACAAGGAGCCAATCCTACTTACAATGATGCAACCCTGTATATTAGTGAGGGTCTTATGCACCTTTGGAAGGTGGTGGAAGATGTGTATATGTATGTATCTCTATGTTAAAGCCCTTTGCCTGTTTTTTTTCTAACACCTGAGACCATATGTTTGAGCCCTTAAAACAGTGTTTTTTTGAGTATAACTGTACATTTAAATTTATTTTTGATATTTTTGTGCAACTTTCTTGTCTCATGTAAATATTAACCAGAATTCACACTAACCCAACATGCATTAAATTTGATAGTGCTCAAATACGCACGCTATTTCCGACGCACTCAAAGAGCCACAAAATGCTGTTTATCACTCGTAATCTAGTCCTTTATTGGTAAATGCATTACCTTATTTGAAGGGTCAATCAACGTTCACTATGTGATGAATTTTGTAACATTAACCTAGCAACACCTGCAAAAGAAAAAAAGGATTATGTAGTGCAGAATTATGTAACATTAATTTGAATATTTACTGGCCCTTTAAGCAGGTTTATTTTTTTTTGGTTCTTTGGCACTTTCCTGTGTCATTTCTTACAATTTTCAATGATATATATTTTATATACTGTTTACTTCTCCAAAGTATGGAGTAGAAAAAATATTAAGCAAAATTATAGTCTATAGTAGATGTGTATGTGAGAAATAGAATGCACATTTCTAGTCTTGTAATAAAATTAGTTGAGGGATATCACTATCTAAAACGCAGTTAAACTAAGATGTTGATTAATCATAAATAATATCAATAAAAATAAAGAACTTTTATAGTGTACAGCTGTTTGGTTCACACTGTGAACATGCCTATATTAATCTTAGAGAAAATATTTAATTAGAAACAAAGACAATTAGTTTACATGCTGAGCTACCTACTGTAAATAGTTCCATCATTTTACAAAAAAAAAAGCTTTTTTGGGGCTGGAAACAATTTTCTATTTTTCTACAGTTCTTAATTTTCTATTCTTCTACAGTTTTTAATTTTTTAATTCCAAGGTACTTCTAAACAGGTTCACATATAGACCAGTATTTATCAACTGGTGTATGTGCAGTGCTCACTCACGCGTACTTGTCTGCCCGGGATCACAGAATGTGAGCAGTGTATTGCAGCAGCTAGCCCAATGCCATGCAAGTAGAGGTTTTAAATCACACCCGAGCAAACATATGTAATAGCTGGCGTACTGGTTATGAAGCTGCGTAACTTCCGGCTCCAGGTATAAGCAGTTTGATAAATGGGGGCCATATTCTATATTTACAGTATGTAAAGTAGCAACAGGAGGAATTGCTCCTTATTGTTTGCTTACTGTTTACTAAGGGCTCCATTTACCAGGAAGCAAGAGCTGCTCCGGAGCCCTTGCAGGGCAGGTTCGCACATGCAAGCATGCTTCCCGCAATGTAAGAAGCGGCGGTCTAATGTGGCATCTCTGTGGTGGTGAAGAGATATCAAAGAGAGCTTGCTCACTCTCAGTGATTGACAGTCCCTTCACTCACGCGATTGGTCACGCGAATGAAGGGGCGGGCATAACACACTCTTTGGAGTGTGTAATGACACATATGGACCAGCGGACGAACAGATCCGCTGCCCGTATGCAGCAAAGGCGGGCGGACAGCTTTGCAAGTTGAGAAGCTGTCCACCCGCCTTTTAATACATGGGGCTCTAAATATTTAGTTTGAGAGAATATAAGCTGTGTATTAGTTGGTACAATTTATGCAACAGGAAATGTATTAGTTTTTACAAAGGTGAAAGTTTGCCACTTAGCATCTGTAATCCAGCAGACAAACAGATTAGATAACCCAACATGGAGCTTAATCTCCCCAACAAAATAAAACCTAACTGTGATCTGAGCAGACAGGTAAAGCTACTGTTTCGTAACGCATTAAAGGGACACTGAACCCAATTTTTTTAATTCATGATTCAGATAGAGCATGCAGTTTTAGGCAACTTTCTAATTTACTCCTAATATTAATTTTTCTCAGTTATTTTGGTATCTTTATTTGAAAAAGTAGGAATGTAAGGTTAGAAGCCGACCCATTTTTGGTTCAGCACCCTGGATAGAGCTTGCTGATTGGTGGCTACACTTTGCCACCAATCAGCAAACTATACCCAGGTGGTGAACCAAAGATGGACCAGCTCCTAAGCTTAAATTCCTCCTTTTTCAAATAAAGATACCAAGAGAATGAAAGAAAATTGATAATAGGAGTAAATTAGAAAGTTGCTTAAAATGTCATGCTCTATCTGAATCATGAAAGAAAGAAAATGGGTACAGTGTCCCTTTAAATCAAGAGACATTTCTAAAATGTTTAGATTTTGTGTTATTAATTTAAGAATTAGAACATTTGATCACACAGTGATACCGTCTGGTCACTGTACAGTTCAAACAATGCCTATTGTTCTACCTGTCCTGTCTGTTTACAATTATCTCTCTTCTCAGAGTAATTTACATTATGTCAACAAATACATAATATACAGACACTTTAACACTACTGGCACTGGATTCACAACTGATGAACGATTGTGTATATTTAAAAATACACATTTATTTATTTAAAAAGATAGAAAAAAGTCTGTTTCATTGTTGTAATAAAGTGTGAAGTGAAGTGGGGTTTTTTTTAATGGAAATCATTGCAGTATGTATTATTCTTTTTTTTTTTTTTTTTAAAGAATTTGGCCTTTTATTTCTTTTTTTGCTGTTGTTATTTCATTTGAATGTTCTATTACTTCCTCTTACAGCCCCGCAAGGTTGCTGTAATCTCTAGGAATGCAAAAGAGCAGCTTTTCCTTTGATGTGGTTGCTAGGAGACACCTGGTCTAGCTGTAGTCAGTTTATTGCCCATGCTCAGTAGAGGACGTTTGCTGCAAAAATAATGTGAAGGTAGAACTTTATTCTGTAATGTCAGCTCTCCCATCTGTGGCTGTGGCTACACTGAAAATTTCCAAGTGCTCATTTTGCAAGAAAACCAGTAAGTTCTTTTTTATGTTTACTTTGATTTTACCTTCTATTTTTACTATTGTAACACTGTTTCATATTCCTTTAAATAAGTAACTAAATAGATTCTGACAATATATTCTCTCAGCTATGCATTGCATGTTGCAACTGATGAACATCTAGTAATAAATTACTGCCACCTAAATTATAGTCTTAAAGGGACGTTTAAATTGAAAAAAGTGTTCTAATTGATTAAAGTGTGTTATGCATTCATTACTGACCCTAGATAACTGTATTTTACACTCACAAAAGAGTTGAAACACATATATAAGCACAAAAACACTGGTGATTGGAGGGTTGTATGACTGCCACTCCAGATTAGTTTACCAGCCATTTCCTTCTTGAGAGGGGCTTTACTTACGCATTTTGCATTAGATACACACCTAAAGAATAACATTAAAAAGATGCATTACAGTTATGTGCATTGAAACTTTGCAGATTGGTGTTAGGTTAGGTCTACTGCTAAACACCTTTATTAAAAAAGTCTGTATCACATTCTGAAGCAATAAATTACAGTTCTCTCTGGCAGCCAAAAGGGGAAATATGAATTTACCAAATTAAAGCTGATGTGGATTTTTTTTGTGACCTATTAATAGTAAATCCATTATAATGAACCTTAGTTATGTTAATTATATTTTCCAATAATTATCCTATATTATAAAAGGTATGTTTGTCCGATGCAGTCATGCGCAGTAGAGACTGCATCGCAAGACAAACATACCTGGCCCTAAGAAGCAGGGTCTGGTGATCGGTAGGAGACTGCGCACGCGTCCACTGCGAGGCTCAGTAGTGGGACGTGAGGATCAGTGGCGGAGGCGGTTGGGACCATGGGTGGGATCGCTATGCGGCTAAGTTGGTGGGTTAGGAGGCAGGCAGGTGGGCGGATCATCGCTGGAGGGGGGTAGGAGCGGGTGGAACCACTACACTGCAGAAAAAAAAGTTGAGAGCAGCAGGGAGGGGGTATGAGGGAGAGGTGATTTTGGCCAGTGTAACAGGCTTTAAGACTAGTTTAAAATAATAAATAAATAAATTAATTAAAGACATTTTTTACTATGGTTCTTTCACACAGACTTTCACTGCTCACCTATAAATGTGTTCCCCACCACTAAAGGAGCCATGGGGTACAATGACTTCAGTTGTAGTAGTTCAGGGAGGCATGATGGTGTAAGCCATGTGCTCCTATCGCCTTGCAGGACCAGTGTTTTCCACTTCTGATCTTCCATCCTTGTGTCCGAAATAGGAAACTCAAAAACACACTGCCTAGTGAGACACAATGTAATAAATGTATAACGCACCTCACAAGCACTTTGTACATATTGTGACACATATACTTACATCTGCTTACATATTATATTAATACAAAAGGCATTGCTGTGAAGTAGCTTTGTTTGAATTTGGATGAAAGAATGTTTGATCAATTGTCTGAGTCATTAATAGTTTAAATAAACAAATACAACATTCTGATGAACCCTCAAAGTAACAAACTCTAAGATTAAAATGTTATTTAGCCTATTTCATAGATGATATTCATAAAGAATACTGGAATATAGTATCATGTAACATTTGAGTGTGGTAAACAAATGTCATTGGGAACATTGTGTAAAACATTTGAATTCAGTAATAAGTACATTTTCCTATCCTTGGTTGTCAGTGTGCACACCGTTCTAATGTTACAGAGTTTTCTATCAGATCTTAGTGAAAAGATCTAATGCAAAAAAATGTACAGTCTAAGCTACGTCAAGCGTATTTCTTTGTTACTGGTTTTATTTAAAAAAAAAAAAAAATCAGTTTTCTTGTAACATTCAATTGTCTTGAACTCTGTCCTGTCAGCTGTTTGCAATGACACTTGAAACAGTTAAATGTGCTTCTTACCTACCCTGAAGTTGTTTGTGATCCTTATTATACAACTATGCATAGTGCCCCAGGCCTACAAGTTGTAAATCAGATGAACACAGCAGGTCTTCTGAACTGATTATTTAACTGCTTAAAGTCTAAAGAGTTAAACCCTGGAACTAAAATGTGTACAGTTCTTCATCCCTCATCTAAGCTGGGACAATAATTATGCAAAAATGACATGCAGCAATTTGTTAGAGCCTGTTATTGTATTACTGACCCTAGATAACTCATGAAAAGGGATTAAACGCATGGGTGAGGTCTCTATCAGGAGATACAAGCATTGCCTCTACCAAGCAGAAGATGGCCAGTGAGCCAATTAGAAGCTTTAGTTGCACGACCTCCAACAACCAGCTTTGTTCTGCCTTGGTGCTGCACGCTTGGGTTTCCTAACCAATTTTCTCAGTTCCATCTAGCGTGTTTCTGAAAATATTACAGAGCTATGGACTTTTTTTGTTTTTTTAAATGGGTGTGGGAGTTATCCTTGTCAACTAGTGAGATGTCCTGGACCTGTTACATTTAAGCAGATGTTTTTTTTCCATATATATGATACAAAAAATGATTACCAGGTTTTTTTTAAACAAACAGAACAATATGGTGTGTGCTTTTCCTTCCAGAATAGTTTCAGGTGTCATATTGTGTTTGAAAGTAGGTCAGGAGTTTGTAAGGCTTTTATTATGTAAGACAGATGCACCTAAATGTGATCGAACAATAACTTGAAGTATAACTTCAGGGGTTGGGTTAATTTAAACCTTATTAATTTTGCACATAATTACATTGTAATCTCTAATTCAAACATTTCATTCTCAAGATAAATAAATATTATTAGGGATTTAGATACATACAGGTATCTATTGCTCTCCTAACCAGATTAACAGCTCTAGATGAAGAAAAAGAAACATAAATATATCCCAGTTTCACCTAGTTTTGAAACACTAGGATTTACCAGTGCAACAATTAAAGGGGACTTTCAGTCATGAAGTATAAAATACTTCATGCTAAAAATACCTTTATTTGTCTGAAGCGTTCACCGCACTGAGCGCCTCAGGCCACCCACGGCAGAACGATATTCTGTTGTGAAGTGATCATAGCCAATAGAGTGCTAGCTATCCGTCATAATGACAGCTGGGCCGCATGGCTATTGGTTAAGAGGTGGAAACGTCACCTCATTGAAAAAATAGCGTTCTGCTGCAGGCAGCCTGAGGCGCTCAGCGCGGCATATGCTATAGGAAAATAAAGGAACTTTCAGCATGAAATATTTTATACTTCATGACTGAAAGTCTTCTTTATTTGTTGCACTAGGATTTACCATCACTTTAAATATTCTACACTCCCTAGGAGGCAAACAATATTCATTACCCTTCAAATCCTGCAAATAGCTGGTTCAGGCAATTTACAGCATTTTGAAAACCTTGGTTACAAATGTTAGTTTTTGGGCTTTTTAGGAAACATGGTACAAAGCAAAATTTTTACACAAAAACAAGAGGTGTTCAAAATCCCTTTAATCACTCTGGGCTAGATTATAACTGGAGCGCTAACAGTTATGCACAAGCAGATGGGGTTTATTGCGGGTGTTTGTGCACACCAGGTTTTTTGCTCGTATTACAAGTTGAAAGTAAACGCGATCGCTTGAGCATAATTGAAGTTAACGCACATCAGGTTAGCATAACCTCAGAGCTCTGGTTAAATGTTTTGCAAAACAGAAATGTTTCACAACACACGTTATCAGTTACAGCTCGAGTGGCAACGTTAGCGCTCCACTTGTAATCCGGCACTCCATAGGGGTTTAAAGCTTTAAAAACAGAAGAACTGTTACTGACCATGCAAGCAGGTGTCCTGTTGGGAACATACCCCTAGGCATCTGCCAACTTGACCTATAACACATCCAAGACTGCATGCTTTGATAATAATAGAACACAAATAAAATGATACAGTATGTCACAAGCAGAGAGGATAAACATAAGAAAAGTTAAAATTTAGCAAGTATAATAAATAGGCAGATATAATAACTGAGTAAATTATTTTCTGCTAGTTAACCGAACTCAAACTCAAATCTGTTTTCCATATAAAAGGTTTAATTATGCATAGTAAAGAGAAAGTTGCTAATGTATTTTCATAATTATTTTTTCCAGTTTTGTAATTAATAAACTCTTGAAGATTGAGATTGTCTTCCCACTGCTCACAGAGTAGCCAGAGTAGATACTGCAGAAGGTGGCCCTGAAACATACTACACTGTGATTGCTGGATCAGTTCCACCGCTTTCTAATAAAAAGAGACACTAATGCAAACATTGCATGCATTTCTAACTTAGAATTTTAATTTATTTGCTAAATATTATTTCAAATCTTTATTAGAGGTAGTATTAGTATTAATAAATAACCTTTTTGTTTTACTAAATAATCTTTCTGATGGAATTTTTTTTAGCATTAACACAATAGCTAGACTGTGCTTTTGTAGAAAGCAGTTTACATATACTGGAGATAGACAAGCTGGCTGGGTGACTCTGGTATCTCACTAATTTCATTTACCTACAGTAGTTGCCTCCACACCACCAAAATGACGGCGAGATTACTTTAGCCTTAAAAAGCAGTGTTGAGAGGTCCCAACGCTGTTTTTTTCCTAACGCTGATATTACGAGTCTTGAAATGACAGGTGTACCGCTCACTTTTTTGGCCAGACTCGGTAATACCGCAAATCCACTTACTTAAATTGCATATCCT
>CAJPDP010605934.1:0-12803 GCA_905336975.1 Bombina variegata variegata
CCAGAACACACATACAACGTTTCAGGTCTATACTAGACCCTTAGTCATGTATACTCAGTATACATGACTAAGGGTCTAGTATAGACCTGAAACGTTGTATGTGTGTTCTGGGACCCTGAACGGAATAATAAAGGTCTTTTATTGAATTTGGAGGCTGAAATCACTCTGTTTTGATAAGCGATGTTTAGAGCAGTCTTGATATAAAGCATGCTAAAAGGATGTCGGCTGCGCAAAATATTCTCTAGTTATTCTTCTTTACCATGGACTTGTAATACCAGATTGCACATTAATATTAGCACAGTCATGTGATATTAATAATGCACCCTACGCTATCAATAGCACTGCACTTGCAATCTAGGCCTTAGTGATTAACACATTCTGCCTGATATGGTACCCTGCTTTTTTTTGCCTAATAGCCTGATATGTTGTCATCAGGTAGGAGTGCCACCCAACAGCACAAAAACACCCCAAAATACAAAAAGAATTTAAAGGTATATTTCCCCCCCCAAAAAAATTAATGACTCATATAAAGTGTATAATATTTAAATAATGTTTTGCTTCTGTTATAAAATTTACTTCCTTATCTTATCTTTGTAAAAAGCAGATGGAACACTTAGGAGCACTATATGATAGACTGGATGAAGACTTCTCGCCGCCTGGATGAGGATGGATGACCGGACTTCAGGTACCATGAATAGATATTCTGGGGCTAGTGTTAGTTTTTGTTTTTCATTTTTAGGTTGTTTTTTTTTAGATTAGGTCTTTGGGCAGTAAAAGAGCTGAATGCCCTTTTCAGGGCAGTAAAAGAGCTGAATGCCTTTTTAAGGGCAATGCATATACAAATGTCTCTTTAGGGGCAATGGGTAGCTTAGGAATTTTGGTTGGGTGAGGGGTTTTGCTTTTAGGAGGATGTTTAAGGGCTATTGGTAGTTTATTGTTAGGTTAGGGGGTGTTTTTATTTTGAGGGTCTATTAGATTAGGTGTAATTGTTTTTATTTTTTATTTTTTGTAATGTTAGATTTTTATGTTTTCTTAGTATTAGGTTTATTTTTTCGTAACGTTAGTTCTTTTTAATCATGTAATTTAGGATTTTAATTGATAGTTTTTTAATTTAATTAAATAGTTTAATCTTAGTTTTTTTATATTTCACAGGTAAGTTTATATTTATTTTAAGATAGTTATATTGTAACTTTTAATTTAATGTTAGTGTTTTGTGATGTGGGGGGGCGGCGGTTTAGGGGTTAATAGGTTCAGTTTATTAGTTGCAATGTGGGTGGCTGGGGGTTTAGAGGTTAATACTTTATTATAGTGTTGACGATGTGGGAGGCCGGTGGTTTAGGGGTTAATAGGTTTATTATAGTAGTAGCGACGTGGGTGGGCGGGGGATTAGGGGTTAAAAGTTTTATTTATTAGTTGCGAAGTGGGGGGCTGACGGTTTAGGGGTTATTAGGTTTTTTTAGTGTCTGCAATATCAGGGAGCAGCAGATTAGGGGTTAATCACTTTATTTAGTGTCAGCGATATCAGGCAATGGCGGTTTAGGGGTTAATAACTTTATTTAGTGTCGGGGAGCGGCAGATTATGGGTGTTTAAACTAGGGGTTTTTTGTTAGTGTGTTAGGCTGAAACGTAACTTTATTTTCCCCATAAACATCAATGGGGTTGCGTTATGGTGATTTGCCATTCCGTGATCGCAGGTGTTACATTTTTCCTAACACCCTCTCCCCATTGATTTCTATGGGGGAAAGCGTGCACGAGCACGTAAGCTCAGTCCTTGGCTTTTGTGCGGTATGGAGCTTAACGCACCATAAAACACAGCACAGGGAGGTTTTTAGTAACTCGTAATGGCAGCGCTATGGAAAGTGTGGTACCGCTCATTTTATTGTGTTATTTATGCACCCGGTATAACGCAAAACTCGTAATCTAGCCATTAGTTAGCCTCTTGAACCCTCTTAACATATAAGCCTACTAGCCTAGCTGCTTTTTAGATCACTTTCATGAGAGATGATTTACAACAGCGAAGACCCATGTCCTTAGCGATGCAGAACCTGTTAGCGCTGTACAAATAACTGCTAATAATAATAACACCGAGTAGCCAACTGAAACACAGCACTCACCACATCAAACCACGGCACACTATCTGCAACCGCACTCTTTTAGTATCATGCTACGCTGCCTCCACTGGCCCTCCAGTGTTCCCCGCTCTCAGTATTTAGCAAAGCAACTCAGGAGGCGTTAAAGAATGCTGCCATTATGGGAGATAACTGGGAGTTAGAGGCTCAAATACGGGAGCAAGGAGAGACAGAATTTTGTTTATATTTATTTACCGGAGAATCCACAGAATACTGGTTCTCTCCTACTGGGCATCGCCATCTTGCAACGTGCGGCATCCTGTAATAGACTTTCACAGACCAGTGATGTTACTAGATTTTAGACAGCTGTGCTGTGTACTTTGAGTTACCTTGCACAACAAAGAATAGAAGCTTTATAGCTTTGTTTGTTTTACACAGTTTAAAAGTTAGATAAAAAAAATATAAAAAGGGACGTTAAACACAATTTTTTTTTCATGATTTAGATAGAACATACATTTTAAAGCAACTTTCCAATTTACTTCTTTATCTAATTTGCTTTATTATAGCTATATCTAGATAGGCTTGGGAGCTAGCTGCTGATTGGTGTCTGCACATATATGCCTCTTGTGATTGGCTTAGCAATGTGTTCAGCTAGATCCCAATAGTGCATTGCTGCTGCTATAAGAAAGGATACCAAAAGAATAAAGCAAAATTGATAATAGACGTAAATTAAAAAAAACTGTTTACAAGTGTATGCTTTAGCTAAAGCATGAAAGAAAGATTTTGCGTTTCATGTCCCTTTAAATGGATATTAAGCCCAAAATTTTTATTTTGTGATTCAGACAGAGCATACAATTTTTAAAACGTTTCCAATTTTCTTCTATTATCAAATTTGCTTTGTTCCCATGATATTCTTTGTTGAAGAGATATCTAGGTAGGCATCTGGAGCACTACATGGCAGGAAATAGTGCTCCTGCAAATGGATAACATTGTTACAAAACTGCTGTCATATAGTGCTCCAGAAATAGGCCGACTCCTAAGCTTATGTCACTGCTTTTCAACAAAAGATAGCAAGACAATGAAACAAATTGATAATAGAAGTAAATTAGAAAGTTGTTTGAAATTGAATGCTCTATCTGAATCATGAAAGAAAAAAATTATGTTTCATGTCCCTTTAATGTCCCTTTAAGGGGAACTGATTCTTGTGCATAGATTTCATACATAAAAGAGCTTCAACTTTTTAAAGGGACATGTAACCCAAGAATTTTCTTTTATGATTTAGGTAGAACATAAAATTTTAAACGACTTTCCAGTTTACTTCTATTATCAAATGTGCTTCATTCTCTTGGCATCATTTGTTGAAGCAGGAGCAATGCACTACTGGTTTCTAATTGAACACATGGGTGAGCCAATAACAATCGGTATATATATGCAGCCACCAATCAGCAGCTAGAACCTAGGTTATTTGCTGCTCCTGAGCTTTCCCAGATACATCTTTCAGCAAAGTATAACAAGAGAAGGAAGTAAATTAAATAATAAAAGTAAATTGGAAAGTCGTTTAAAATTGTATGTTCTGTCTAAATCATGAATGTCTAATTATGACTTTACTGCCCCTTTAAGCTCAATATTGGCATATTTTTATTTTTTTTAAGTAGGGGCAATTTGTAAAAGTGGAATTACTAGGAATTTGTAAGTTGATTGGTTCACTGTCTGTTTTTTCCCCTGCCTTTCATTTTTATAGCAATACATCATCAAGATAACTACTATCCTCTGCAATACATGTTCTCAGTTTATAAGTGCTCCATGAAAAGAGATTATTTTCCATCCTAAATACAGATGATACACAGCATAAGGTACAGACAGCTTCAGACTACAGGCGCACATCTGTAACAAGGCATTTCTTTTGTTAAACATAAACACTGCTACATCGTCTCTCCCTTTATTTCTCTCTACTTTAAGTTTTACGATTGATTGTCACTGTCCCTCCTCACTTTCCCAACAGGCTTTTTAGCACACAAAGTTCAGGTGGTAAAAGGCATAGATCATACTCTTAATGATTCATTAATTGATCAGACAGACAGACAGATAGATACAGATAGATGGACTAACAGACAGATAAATATATAGATGACAGACAGACACAGATAGATGGACTAACAGACAGATAAATAGATAGATGATAGACAGACAGACAGACACAGATAGATGGACTAACAGACAGATAAATAGATAGATGACAGACAGACGGATAGATAGATAGATAGATAGATAGATAGATGATAGATAGATAGATAGATGCAGATAGATGGACTAACAGACAGATAAATAGATAGATGACAGCCAGACAGATAAATAGATACAGATAGATAGATAGATAGATAGATAGATAGATAGATGCAGATAGATGGACTAACAGACAGATAAATAGATATAGATAGATAGATAGATAGATAGATAGATAGATAGATGCAGATAGATGGACTAACAGACAGATAAATAGATAGATGACAGACGGACAGACGGATAGACAGATAGATAGATAGATAGATAGATAGATAGATAGATAGATATAGATGGATTAACAGACAGATAAATAGATAGATGACAGATGGACAGACAGACATATAAGTAGATAGATACAGATAGATAGATGACAGACAGACAGATAGATGATAGATATAGATAGATAGATAGATAGATACAAAAAGATAAATAGACTGACCGACAGATAAAAAGATGATAAATAGATAGATGGACAGAATAACAGAAAAAAAGACAGACAGATAAATAGATAGATAGATAGATAGATATAGATAAAAAGATAGATAGATAGATAGATAGATAGATAGATAGATGATAGATTAACAGATAGATATATAGATACATAGATAGATGATAGATAATTTCAGCATTGACCAAACTTATATTATGCACCTAGCAAGACAATTAATAAAACTCAGAAATGAGTTTCACTGCGGTTTTAAATATTTGCATCTGAGACAAAGCAGAAAACAATGCATAGCAATTATAACAATGGAAGTAATAGCAAATGGAAATGGAATATATTTCTGACATTAAATCAAGGTATTTTACAATTAAATTGGTGCAGCAGCAGACGGCTGTGAATGAAACTGCCAATGTAAAATCCATTATTAAGAAAAATAATTGCCTTTTGTGTGTGTTACATTAGATTGCTTTGCAGTAAAAGACAACATTTTCCAATGTAAATGCTCGCTGCTGTTCAATAATATCATTTTATTTGTTAATGGCAGATATTATTGTAGATATACAACTTATGTAACATTTATTTGCTTGTATTTTTAATTATTATTGAAATATATTACTGTGCTCATTGGCATTACATATATATGCTGCAACATTTAGATACATTTTATTCTAGCTGAAAGGTTTATAATGAAATTATCTACAAAACACTTGACTGTTATACTGGGGATTTTCTATTTAAATATAATATATGCCAGTATATGAAAACTATGAAAAGTCATTTTGCATTCTGTATACGTAAAGATAGAGGGGTCAATTTATTAAAGTCTGGCGGACATGATACGCTGTATCATCAGACATCACTGAATGCGGACAGCATATGCTGTCCGTATTCGGCATTACACAAGCAGTTCTAGTGAACTGCTTGTGCAATTCCGCCCCCTGCAGATTCGCGGGCAATAGGGGGTGTCAATCAACCTGATTGTATAGGATTGGGCGGATTGCTGTTCGCAGCCTCAGAGGTGGCGTATTAGTTAAAGGGACAGTAAAGTCACAATTGATTGGATAGAGCATCCAATTTTAAACATCTTTCCAATTTACTTCTGTTATCAATTTTGCTTAATCCTCTTGGTATCTTTTGTTAAAGAGTAATCCTAGGTCATCTTAGGAGCGTGCACGTTTCTTTAGCCATCTGGGCAGTAGTGTTTGCAACATTGTTAATAGAAATGTTAGAGCCTAGGAGTATGCACATCTTTAGCACTCGATGAAAGAAGTGTTTGCATGTATTAAAAACATTGTTATAAACATTGCTGCAAACATTGCTGCCAGATGGCTAAAGACAGTGCACGCCCCTGAGCTCAACTAGTATTACTCTTTAACAAAGCATACCAGGAGAACAAAGCAAAATTGATAATATAAGTAAATTGGAAAGTTGTTTTAAATGTTATGCTGTATGTAAATCCCCAAAGTTTAATTTTGACTTTACTGTCCCTTTAAGTAGTAGCAGTCTATAGACCGCTGCTTCTTAACTCCTGTTTCCGGCAAGCCTAAGGCTCGTGCGGAAACAGGGTGAATTGGCCCAATTCGGCCAATAATAAATTGACCCCAGAGTCTTTACACTTTTCTAGTTTTCACCAAGGAGAAATGTTATATAAGCTGCGTTATACGTTATTTATAAAGTGCCAACAAATTATGTAGTGTTGTCCATGAGTATAATTGATAAAATGATACAATACTTGTAAGAGACAAGACACAATTTGTCAAACAAATACAGGAGGAATGAGGGACCTAATTCCCATGGAAACTTACAATCTAGAAGGGAAGGCGAGTTAGAAACAGGAGGTGAGGGCTGCAAGGGTGAGAATGATGTTAATAGAGTTTATTAGGTAAGTGGAATTCAATTGTTACTGAGTTGGGTAGAAGGCTCCATTAAACAAAAATGTCTTTAGAGAGTATTTATAAGAAGATAGATTAGGGGAGCGAGGAAGTGTGTTCCACTGGGTTGGTGTTGCACAAAAGAGGTCCTGCTGTCTAGCATATGATGATAGAAGATGCAACGATTGGGTCATTGCTGGATCTTAGGGGTGAGCTTAAGTATATTTGTTGATTAGTGAGGACAGGTAGTGGGGAGGGGCGTTGGTAAGTGCTTTGTAGGTCAGGGTGAGAATTTTTAATTTAATTCTGCTGTGAATGGGGAGCTAGAGAAGGGTACAGCAGATACAGAGCGGTGGGACATTTGGATTAGCCTGGCACAGGCATTTAGGATGGATTGAAAGAGGTAAGAAAGGAAGGCCAGTGAGAAGGTTATTGCAGTAGTCAATTCAGGGACTGAATTAGTTGCTTAGTGGTGTCAGCGCTCAGAAACAGATGGATTTTGGAAATATTTAAAGTAGGTTATGGTAGGATGAAAAGAACAGTTGGAATTGGGGGAGGAAGGACAGATTGGAGTCAAATGTAAATCCATTGTGTGATAGGAGATATTGATGTCATTTACAGTGATAGAAAAGTCAGAAATCGGAGTAGAGCTAGAGGGTGATTAGAAGGAGCTCACTTTTAGACATGTTAATCTTTATGTGGTGAGAGGCTATCCAGGAAATAATGCAATATAAGCAGTCACTGATGTGAGAGAGGGCAGAGAGAGAGAAAGCAGGGGTGGAAAGGTAGATCTAAGTGTCATCAGCATAGAGGTGGTATTTGAGGCCATAGTTGTTATAAGTTTACCCAGTGAAGAAATATAAATGGAAAAGACCCAGGACAGAGTCTTGAGGTACCCCATCTGACAGAGGCATTGAAGAGGAGGAGTGACCAGCAAATGACACAGAAAATGACCTGTTAGACAGATAAGAGTGGATCCAAGAGAGAGTAGTGTCACAGAAAATTGTGTGACCTATAGTTTCTAGTGTGGGAGACTGAGCAAGAGTGAGGAAGATTGGTGATTGTTATGGTGCCAGTTTCTAACTCCAGTTGTTAACTCTTGTGCTTGCCACGTGTAACCAGGACCCCTTATAAAACAGAGCGAAGAGAGTCTGAGTCAGGGTTGTGGTGTTTATAGCAGTGAAGGATAGCTACTAATGAATTAATGCTAGACACCTGGCTACAGGCAGCCACATTAGTTACACACTTGCAAATTAGATTGTAAAGGAAGAGTGCAGATTGGAGGATGTACAGGGTAAATTTACACAGGTAAACAGATTACAAAATAGTCATAAAATTAAACATGTAAAAAAAACTTTTAAAGGGACATGGGCACACAGATCATTTAAAAAAAAAAATGAAAATTAGATCCTATATTCTAAACCAGCCAATCATAGTGTAAACATTGAACTAATATAAGTTGGCAGTCTTGTTAAATTTTACATTAATTATGTTCTTTTTCATCTCATAAAGGTCTGAGAATATGGACAAAAAATAAATAAATGAAAAGCCATTTGGTTCTACGCCCTTCTTGATTGTTTGTTATATGGATTCTCCCTTGCTTTTTTGCTTTTTAACTTGTGCAAATAAAATCAAATTTCTATACTACCAGGACCGCTTGATGACGTAATTTCATCTGTGCTGCTAGACGCTCAAAGATGCAGCCAGAGTCACATACTGTGAGAGGTAACACAAGTATTCACTGAAGGGTCTGTACCAGGTCCGTAAAGGAAACTGAGGCACTTGTTTGTTGTGAGTATCCGGCACAGGCACTTTTGGATGTGAGACACTTTGGAGTGGTAACCGTGGAAATAAGGTATTATCTTATCACCCAGCTGACTTTTGGGAAAGGGGGTTAGTGAGCGAGCGGTAAAAGGCCTGAAGACTGGATTGATACCAGTATTTGTCTTCCAATTATTTGGGACTATTGTATCTTGTAACGCTATTGCACTATCCTTTTCTGTACTGTAATATGGACAACAACCCTTATTTGTCATGTGCCTGAAAAATGTTGATCTCAAACATTTGATAAGTTGCATTATATATTTAAAGCAACATTACTAACTGAAACATCAAGTAAATATTGTAAGCTATTATAATTTTTTTTTTGTTTTTTTACTGATTTTTTAAAAAACATATTTGACTGTTATACATTGGCCATCTCACACTATTTATGGCTCAAAAATAAAATTAAAAAAAGTACATTTATATTTGTAATGCACATTTGGAACATATATGATTTTAATAACAAATACATTGATTTGTTTAACAAATGCAATAACAAGTTCTAATGATTTATGATGATAGCTAATTTTACCATCAATAATAGCTTTCACATACGTTTGCTGAGAAATCAATAGATTTGATTGATTAAAATAGGTACACGATTTTGGTGTTTAATTTTTTCTCCATGTAAATCTCTGTAATGAGATTTCTAGAGGGAGACAACATTTTAAATCAATGGCAAAGATTCTAGCATAAGTGTCCCTATATTTTTAAGGCAGATTCCTGAAGGATATTTATTATTATTATTATTATTATTATTAACCTTATTATTATTATTATTATGTTTCTTTTGTAAACTGATTTTGATTTCCATAATGCTGGCTGCAGGTATACAATTATATTATTTTATATTATTTTATGGTACTAGAATACAGATACATAAAACAGACTAAGCAAAACAAATTAATACAAGAGGATGACCCTACTCTGAAGAACTCACAATCTGCAGATTAAAGGGTGGGGAATACTAAGGTGTGGGGTAAATTGTCAATTGCGTTGTAGATACATTAGTTCGACAAGGCAATTCAAGATTTATTTTGTTGATTAGGACAAAGAGGAAAAGGAAAATCATCTTTAAATGGGGAGAGCTTGAATCTATACACAGTTAGAGGTCTAATGGAGCAAAGAACAGAGTTCCAGGGAGTAGGATCAGCACATGCGTTTGCTTGAAGTTGGGAGAAGGAACTAATAATAACAGGGGTGGGAAAATATATTAAAGAAGTTGATTGAAAAGGACTTTTGGGGAATATTTGCAGATACATAAGGACATTTAGGCCTAGATTATAAGTGAATCTCATAAATTATTAGCTCTATGGTGCGCTAACACAAGTTAAATTAATAGCGCTATTATTTGTGTGCTCATAGTAAAATGGTTTGTGATAATATTTGGGTGTTGGATAGCATTTGTGCGCTTAATCCCTCACATAATAGACTTATATGGGGGTACACTAAAGACTCATTTAGTCTATAACTTGAGTGCTAAGCCTAAGGTACGCTAACTCAAAGGTCAAACATTAGAGTTCTTCAATCATTTTTAAATAGATATATGCACAAGCAAAAATGTTTGTTTGTCTGAAAGATTAGGTTCAGAATTTTCAGCTGATTCGGGTCGTCAGAATTTCATTCAAGGTATTGTTCAGTTAGTCCGAATAGGAAATAAAAAATAATAATAATATTTGTTCAATTACGTTATGACCAATGTAACAAAATTACACTGCTATGAAATGTCAACAATTGAAAGATTCAGTGATGACTGTGACATAAGAACATACAAGAAATACATTTTTTTTAAAAGAGACATCAAACAATAAATTGCAATTAAAAGAATTTGATAATTTCCGTAATATTAATTATTCACTAGTACTACATTTTCCTACCACCCTATTGCTCCCCCGATAATCTTTCACTCAGAACCACTACAACCCTTCCTTACCATCTTTTTTTTTTTTTAACTCTCTCAATTTTTTCAACTCCCCCATGCTAATGTACCCACATAGCAGTGACATTATTATATGTACTAATGTGACATCATAATGCAGATAGCAGGGACATCACAATATATACTAGTGTGACATTCTAATGCACATAACAGCGACAACATAATATGTTCTATTGTGACAACATAATTCTTATAACAGTGACATCACAATATATACTAGTGTGACATTGTAATACACATTGACGTAACATCACAATATTTACTAGTTTTTACATCATAATAAACACAGCAGTTATATCACAATATGTATTAGTGTGACATCATAATACACACAGTAATAACATCACAATATGTACTAGTATGACATCATAAAGAACACATCAGTGACATCACAATATGTACTAGTGACATTGTAATACACATTGCAGTGACATAACAATATCTACTATTGTGACATCATAATACATATATCAGTGACACCACAATATGTACTAGTTTGACATCATAATACACATATTTAATGACATCACAATATGTACTAGTGTGACATCATAATGCACATAACAGTACCTTCACAATATATACTAATGTAAAATCATAATGCACATAACACTGACATCAAAATATGTAATAGTGTGAGATTATAATGCACATAACAGTGACATCACAATATGTACTAGTGTAATATAATAATGCACACATCAGTGACATCACAATAAGTACTAGTGTGACATCTTAATATACACAGCAGTAAAATCACAATATATACTATGGTGACATCATAATGCACATAACACTAACATCACAAAATGTAGTAGTGTAAAATCATTACGCACATAAAAGTGAGAAAACAATATTTATTAGTTTGACATTATAGTGCACATAGCAGTAACAACATAAAACGTACTAGTGGGACATCATATTGCACATCGCAGTAACATTAGAATATATTCTAGTGAGACATTGTAACGCTCATAAGTTACATCACAATATATACTAGTTGGACATCTTAATGCACATAACAGTGAAATCACAATATACAAAAGTGTATCATTATAACGCACATAGCAGTTACATCATAATATGTACTAGAGTGACATCATAATGCACATAGCAGGACATCACTATATGTACTAGTGTAATATCAGAATGCACTTAACAGCGATGACACAATACATATTTGTATTTCCTCATAATGTACATAGCAGTGACATCATAATATGTGCTAGTGTGGCGTCATAATGCACATATCAGTGATATCATAATATGTGCTAGTGTGACATCATAATGCACATAACAGTGACATCATAATATGTACTAATGTGACCTGATAAAGAACATATCAGTGACTTTACAAAATATACTAGTGTGACATTGTAATACAGATAGCAGTGGCATCATAATATGTACTAGTGAAATATCAGATTACACACAGCAGTGACCTCACAAATATGTACTACTGTGACATCATAATACACACAGCAGTGATATCACAATATGTATTATTTTGACCTCGTAACTCACATTGCAGTGTTATAACAATATCTTCTTGTGTGACGCACATAGTGGTGACATCACAATATGTACTAATGTGACATAATAATGCACATAACAGTGAGATCTAATATATAAAAGTATGATATAATAATGCACAGAGCAGTGACATCATAATTACCAGTGTGACATCACAATGCACATTTAAATGACATCACAATATGTATTACTGTGGCATCATAATGCACGTAACAGTTACATCCCAATATGTACTAGTGTGACATCATAATGCACATAGCAGTGACATGTGTAATATCTGTTGAGAATGATATGAGTGAACCGCAACTGCAGACTCAAAAATATATAAAAAATATGTATGCAAACTGCTTTTAAGTATTATATTATAAATGTGCCTCTTAAGCTTGTAACAAAAGTAATATGTAACGTAATAATGCGCTCGACATAAGAAAGATACAGTGTAACGGTATTCTAATTACACTGTATCCGCCTGGATGAAGACTTCTTGCCTCTTGGATGATGACTTCGCGGGCTGGAGGAGGATGGATGTCCGGACTTCAATAGCTGTAAGTGGTTCGTCTGGGGTTAGTGTTAGGTTTTTTTAAAGGTTTTTTGGGTGTTTTTTTTTTTAGGTTAGGGTTTTGGGAAATTCCTAAAAGAGCTAAATGCCCTTTTAAGGGCAATGCTATCCAAATGCCCTTTTCAGGGCAATGTTGAGCTTAGGTTTATTTAGATAGGTTTTTATTTGGGGGGTTTGATTGGGTGGGTGGTGGGTTTTACTGTTGGGGGGTTGTTTGTATTTTTTATTGCAATGTAAAAGAGATGATTTCTTTGGGGCAATGCCCCGCAAAAGGCCCTTT
>CAJPDP010606081.1:0-10808 GCA_905336975.1 Bombina variegata variegata
CAAAATGTTAGCAACAGGTTATCTAACTTCTCCATGATACAGAAGATATACAGTTTCTACATTTTAAGAACAGGTTCTATATATTATTTTCTACATTTTAGGAACAGGTTCTTAAAAACTGGTGAGAACAGGCTGAATCCCATCACTCAGTTTAATGTCCTTTTAAGGGCTAGAGACAGACCAGATTTTCAGGATGTCACTGACACAACACACAATGAGCCCGGGCGCTCTGAAACTTCTCCCAAGGGCGCTTCAGTAATGGCACAAATGGAGAGTGGGATCCAGCGTAACCTTCAAATGCTTCAAATCCACAAATACCCAGGGATCAAGTCCAACAAAAAAAAGTGTGGGAACTCACCAAGATTCCCCCCCACCACAATTAATATTATTTTATACACACACACGCTGTATTTATATGTATATAATCTATACACTTTGGTTAATGAAAGCAAATTAAATCAAATGAAGGGTTGAATGGTTGCCTTTGGGCCTGAGATGATTCCTCTGTCATGGAGTCTCACCCACTTAAGGTGCAATATTCCTATTTCTGCTGAGGGAAGCTAAATAACCCCAGAGCAAGCCACCCATAAATATAAACATCATGTGTTCCACACAGTAGGACCGAAGACATTTAGTGTATTGTAGGAGGTGTTACTGCCCATTACTAGAGGATCTAACTATCCCTCTAACCAGACTGTGCTCCAGCTCTTCCAGCCAGCAGCAGTGTTTAATGAAGTGTTTCTGTTCTCTTTCCAGTGGGAACTTAGTTCCACCTGCAAAAATAGTGCAGAAACTCAGTTCCCGCTGGACTTGACCCTGAAATACATCCGTACTAGAAAGCACATAGCAACCGGTTCTTCAATATAGATAAAATGCTAATTTATTGGTTAAAAACAGAAAAAAAAAGATACAGTGTGACAGTGAAATAGCTGCTAGCAGGAAACCAAGGCTTTGCGGCAGTGAACAAGTGCACTGCCGCACAAAACGCGTCTGCCGTGAAGCCTTGGTTTCCTGCTAGCAGCTTTTTCACTGTCACGCTGTATCTTTGTGTTTTTAACAAATACAATAAATGAACATTTTATCTATATTGAAATGACAGCTTGTGCCTTCTAGTACGGAGGTATTTGTGGATTTTCAGGATGTCACCTTGGTGGAGGAAAATCTAAACACAGAGCCACTTACTTCCCTGTATTTACACAAGGAAATCCCAAAAATAACTGGTCTTTGTCTAGTTCCTGAGTAAAAAGTTGGGCAACCTTGCTTTGCATTGTCCTTAGCATGCTGTTAAAAAAAAAACGTAAAGCTCCAAGTCAGTTAAGACAGAAATGTATTGTGACTTGAATTGCAGTGACCACGCACGCCTCCCCCGCTCTGTTTGACATGGGGCATGGTCGCAGCGACTGATATTGTTAGCAAGCGTTGTGAGGAGCATAATGACTGTTATTCACATTATGTTGCACTGTAGTACCAGCAGCCTAGCAACTAGACATCTGAGCTTGCTTGGACAGCATCTCTGCAGGGGAGCTTAGTTTCCTACCTCTCAATAGAGGTGTTTTTTACTGCTCCATCCCCCAACACTGCTGCACCACCATCTCAGACTATCAGCACATGGTCAGAGGGGGCTTTCACATGGGTTATTTTTAGGTATTTGACCTCCCTCCCCCTACACTCAATTTCCCTGCCTTATTCTGTCTAGAAAGAACAGATTAAAAGGGCCCTCCTCTTAAAGAGATAGCTTAACTTTTTCTTTTATCCTAACACATTCCTACCATAAATGTATATTCAAAAATAAAAACCAGAGTGCTTTACAATTATTTCCCCCCTCTGATATTTCATTATGATAAGATAATCTTTCTGTAAGAATTTCTAAAGGTGATTTTCAAAGGACATACAAGTGGCATTTAAAATATGATTAGGATCATTCTATATATGTATTTGTCAAAATGTTTATTTTAAAATTGATCAGAGCTAATGTGATATTTTTTTATCAAAGGCTTTGCCTGCAGTCCGCATCTATGAAGCATCGGTCATCAGATATCTGCTTCCCTAACCTATTCTCCACCTCTTAGGTGGAGAATTTCAACCTCCCCGGTCTCATCCGACTGGGAAATTGACAGCTCCTGCCCATGCGTGATTGGCTGCACACGGGCAGCGTCGCACAAGAGCGCAAAATAGTGTTCTTGTGCAATGCTGAATTCCAGTGGCAGACAGGGGTGCATATGTACACCCCTGTAGCTTGATAAATCGACCCCCAAGTATGGTCAGCCCCCTTGTAATATTGTGTCCATAAATTTGATATATTTTGCCATTTTCAGAAGCCATTGTAGCTAAATGGATAACTATGTAACTGTTTTATGTTACACAGCTAGGATGGCTAACTTGTGGCACAAAAGGCCATACCTGGCTCTCTGAACTAGTTTTTGCATCTCGGGTGGGGGGGACTAAGAATTGTTGCATTGTTTTTCGTGGCCCTTGGAAAAAAAGTGGAACTAAAAATATGTGATATGGGGTAGCCAAATCTCAAAAGTGCTTTTTAAATTGTGCACAACAGCTAGACAGTGCTAGTTCATGTGTGTCATATAGATATCATTGTGGTTACTTCCATGGAGAATGATAATGGTAATACAAGAATCAGCATTGATTGTCTTAAATGCAAGATTTTAAAGAGCACCGAGATAAGGGGCAGTCTGCAGGGGCTTAGATACAGGTAATCATAGAGGTAAATAGTGTATTTATATAACAGTGTTGGTTATGCAAGACTGGGGAATGGGTAATAAAGAGATTATCTTTCTTTTTAAACAATTTAAAAATTTAGACTGTCCCTTTAATAGTTGTCTGCACGGATAACAGTCAGTGAACAGCCACTTGGTATGTAGACAGATATCAGTACATTAACACATTTGAGGTTCCAAACACTTGGACCTGCACAAATGTTACATGTATGTGCTTTATTACTATTAATAAATAAATAAATAAATAGTGTGGCCTGTACTAGCGTATGTATTGTCAGAGAAAATAAAGCAATACAAGCTTTTAATTCTACAGGGTTAAAAAATAAGCACTACACTACAGTCACATGTTCCAAGAATCGGTTGGGGAGGTTTGAATTTTATGCAATCATGACAATGAAACTACAAAATGTATAATAAAAAACCTTTTAAAATTCACCTTAGTAAATGAATAACTTTTATTTGGTCTGCATGTGTAAAGTTCACACAAGTGATAAAAAATGCAACATTTGGATATGGAATTATTTAAATAGACAGCCTTCTGCAGTGAACCCAAAGTAGCGTACAGCACATGAAAATAAACCTTCAGGATTATGGAATTGATACCTAAAACTGCTTATGCCAGGAGTTGGGGAGTTTTGTAGTCATATTTCATAGGAATATATTAGCATCTCTAATATGGTTCACTTGATATATATTTTTTTTATCATTATCTGCGTGGGTTAGCACTTCCTTTGCAGTGGCTCCAGCAACAGTCAAACCTAACGGCAAAGAAGGCCACACTAAAAAAACCAACATATTTTCAGCACTTTCTGTAAAAAGGGGGAATGCACTGTAAAATTGTTTTGTGCATTAGCAAATCTTCTTAGTAGGGTGGCCATATTGCCGCTTTAAAAAGCGACATGAAAAATACATGTCAGGGCTGTTTAAATAAATGTTTATTTAAGAAACCTGACATATGTATTTTTCATGTGTCCCTTTTTAAAGCGGCAATACTGTCACCCTACTTCTTAGACATAAACCAAAAAATTGCCTCCAAGCTGCAGATTTGCAAGGATATTTAGCATGATCTTGATAGCTGCTTCTATAACCTTGTGTGTTGACTGCTTGCATGCAAAGCATCCCCTCCCCCATGGTTAGCTAAGTGTAGGAGAGGAGGAAACCAGTCTACAGTTCGCATCAGCTTTCTTTTAATTTTTTTTAATCCATGTCCATGGAATGAGTCATTGTTAACGAAAGTAGGAGGGAGATGTATTGTTCTCTACACACCAAATACAGTATTTGTAATAATTATACTTTGTCGCTACATCTTTACCATCTTGTGTAGGTTTTTTCCCTATTGATGCAATGCCAACAGTAACAACGAACACAGGACAAAAATAATAACCCTGACAGATGGAGAAGTTCCGGCTCAGAGTGTCACAATAACTAGTATATTTTCTAGGCATAATTTGCATCTTTTAGTTAACATATTTATGCTATGAGAGTGCCCCAACTAAGGAGAACCTTGTATTTACAGTTCATTTGTTTGTAAACAGTTTAGGCCGACTCCATAATTTTAAAGGTGGACATGTCCCAAATGACATATAATAGGGGAAGCTAATAGTGTTTTTTTCTTTCTCTTTAAATCTCATCTAGATTGTAACTTCCCACAGGAACAGGGCCCTCAATTCCACCTATATTTGTTTATTAAATTTTGTCTGGTATCTTATATTGTATTGTGCTTTTATCTTTGTACCCATGGATAGTGCTGCGGAATCTGCTGGCGCTTTATAAATAATAATATGGGGACAAGTGGCTGATTACTATGGTTGTGGGTTAAGTCTGTAATGGACAGAGTTGAGGGGTGTCATTTTATCCTTCATTTGCTCAACAGTAGGTTCCTGCTTGAGGTCTGCAATGCTCCCATCTTCAGACCTGGACTTTACACGTGTTTAACAATCTTAGGTTCGTTTTTAATTGGTGTTCACTTTATATTGTTGGACCTGGCTTTAAATAGTGATTCACTGAATGTGATGGGGAACAATAAATTGGCCTTTTTGAAAAATATTCTCTGTGTGCTTGTTTTAATCCCTTGCTTTTTTCAGATCATTAATATATGATTTGAATTTTTTCTTTCTATATATATTTTATTTATACTAATTATCAAGGATGGCACCAGAATTAGATATTCTCAGCAATATTTTCTACTCTCTCATACGCTCTTTATATTTCAAAAAAATAAAACAATAGCATAATTATGTAACCAGTGGTAAGAATCGACTAAAACTGGATATGCTACCTTTTATCTATAGCATACATTATCAGGTTTCTGAATGCACTTTCTGCCTGGGGGTATCCAAGAGATTGAGGCTGAAGGACACAAGTTAGTAAGGAACTCATTTATTTATTTTTTTAAATAAAATTCACTGAATACAAAATGCATTTTTTTTAAACTCTGGTAAGTTTATTTTTGAACAAGCTAAAAAATACCTGTTTTTTTTTTTTTACGTTTTTAATCATATTGATTTAAAATTATTTAGGGCAGAGTCCTCCTGTTTTTATATTAATTTATTTTTAGATATTTTTTTTTTTTTCACAATGAACTTGTCTGTGTAATGCTACTCGTATTCAGCACAATTGAATTGGAATAGCATTTTTTTTTACAAATAAATTATAATCTATACATTAAAATAGTAACTTTGATAATACTAGATTTTGAAAAACATCAAGATCCACGATTTTTTTTATGGGACTTAGTTTCACCATTTATGTTTTCCACCTTATCAGAGATTATATGATGGATCCTCCACTTTATCAGAGATTATATGATGGATCCTTTTGTTAATTATAAATATATTTACTGCAACAGTAAAACTGGTCTCTGAACTCCAGCGAAGCTAAAAATTGTGTTAACCCCTTAAGAGCCAATAATTGCCTGCAATAAATTGATCCTGGTCAACTAGGCATTGGCTTCCCTTTATTGTGGCTGAAACTAGAGGCGACATTGCGAGTGTGCTTTAAGTCACACAATGAAGGTGGCACCTTCTGAACACGTGACCCAATGATCAATTAGTGATAAAAAAATTGTTCTGCGTATCCTCTTCACTATCAGTTTTAATGAGAGGCCAAAACGCACTGTGCTGACTGAGGGTCGATAAACGAGTCCAGTTTTTGTTACGGGACCGATAAGTTCTGGAAAAACAGCGACTTCAAAAGAAAACCACATAGTTTATGTGCAAGCCACTTTTTTTTGGCGTGTGCATTTAACCCGCTGTTGTCTGACATCGTGCTTCTATATAAGGCTATGGAGGCATCAAGTGACTGGGACTGGCCGGTCAGGTCCGAAATGGCGACCTCTACGCTACAACACGACTCCAGCAACAACCATAAGCCCCCGGTGGCCTCTAGTCCGCACTGCAGCTCAAAGTCAGCCATGACGGACGCTGCTCGCCAGAATCAGATCCAAAAGCAGAATCATAGGGGGTGTGGTGGTGTTTTTTTTTTGCATTGCGCATGCGTGGTACTGATAAATGTTCGACACGCATGCGCAATATATAAATGACCGCACATCTTCCCGCCCTCCAATGTCATACTACATACAAGGCCGTAAAGGGATCAGTACTGGGTTACATTGGCTGCTGAAAATTGTTTCGAGAGAAAGCCATTACTGTGAAAACATAAAATTTGTCATCTGCAACAGAACAAACACAACTAAATATGCAGCCCAAAACACGAAACGGTCATTCCTACCATTAATAAAATACGTAGTTGATGTGAACAAGATTAAACATGTTATATATTTAGGGAAGGTGTGCCCAGAATGTAGATTGTAACCCAGCAGCTTTGTCCTAAACTACACAACACAAGACCTTTGCCATGTCACATTTATACCACAGCTAGATCTGTATTGTCGCATTTATGAGGAATGCAAAGCTAAGTGACTGACACGATGGATCAGGAATGTTTTCAATCTATAAATTCATAGCAGGGATTAGGGGGTACCAAAGGAGCATTTTCTGGCATGGAAGAGGTTAATGGCATTATGCATCCCACCACTAGTGTCATTCCAGTTAGGGTTGCTAGGTGAATTCAACCAGTCAGTCCAGTATTTCAACACTATGTCCAGTAAAATGCATCCACAAACATAGTAAACCTGAAGACTTTTTTTTTTCTTAAGGGATAAAAGGTCACCATTTTAATGCACATGGGTATATTTTAATTAGAAGCATTTTTGCAGTATATTTCTATTAGCAAAAATTCTTCTAGTAAAAGTTATTACTGTTTTCAGTGACATATACACATATCCTGAGAGAATCTGTGCACCAGTATAAGCTGGGGGTGGTGTGGTTTGTGCCAAAAGACACAATGTGTGTCATAAAAGCCACTGCTGACTCTCTGTGGGAAGATGTGACATTTGAATGCTGGTGCACAAGCCCTCAAGGGATATGTGCGTATGTCACTGAAAAATTAATAATTTCTACTGGAAGCATTTTTGCTAATAGAAGTTTATTGCAAAAATGCTATTTAAAACGGAAATGAATAGTGTCCTTTCTATACCTTTAATAATATCTGTGCATAAATGTCATAAAGGTAATATCCCTTAAAAAAAAGAAATCAAATTTTTTTATAGGAAACTCAGTGCATGAACCTGTTCTCTAAACAGATTCATTCCAGCATCACTTTTCCAGGCACTTGTGCTAGTAAAGTTGCCGGATGCTAGTGGCAGTTAAATCACTGATCTGTGTATACTTCTGAAAGTCAAATAATTACTTTGTGTTACTCACAACGAAGAGGTCAAATTATGTATAAGTTAGTAGTCGCCTACCAGATAAAATGTCTGTTCAGTTGTGAAACAATATACATGTTGGGGGGCAAAGGCAGGCCTAAATTACAGTTTTGGGGGAAGCCATTGTGTGACCCCCAACACCTCTACATTGGTAGTTTTGAGGACAGCTGGCATATGTGCAAGACAAAACAATGACAAATCTAGCTAAATAATTGCCTGTTTGAAAACATATTCTAGGTTTTGAATAGTATTGCATATAACATTTGTTTTGAGTTCTTTGAGCAGACTGAAATTATTACTGTGGCCCTCTCACATGAAGAAGAAAAAAAGTCACAGTAATAAAGCAGTCATAACCAGTTTGGAAGTACTTTGTCAGATGAACACATGCTGGTGTAGACTAGGCCCGTTCCAAATAGATGATGGCTGAACACCAATGGTTCCAAAACATCTTCACATTTATTAAATACAGCTCCAATAGACAAAACAACATTTAACACCCCATTCATGGCAGAATGTGTTCACATCGAAATGAAGTTCAGATATAAAACGCCATTAGTAAAAATGACAACACACAAAAGTCATTGTGATTGGATCATAGGGGACTGCCTAGGCTGCTACACACACCCCAGACCGATCCATGCCTTTGTCAATAGGGGAAGCAGCAGAACACCTTATATGGTAGGACGTTCCATGCCATCAAAACCCAGCACTGTTGGGACGGCATAGATCGTTACGACATAAATGGGTTAATAATTCTGAAGATTTTTGGAACCATCATCTATTTGGAACTTTATGAATTGTGGGCTTTGGTGTGGGGCCCTGTATGGCATTATCAACCTCAATTTAAACACTAGTGCTGGATACTATTACTGATTTCCAAATCAAGAATTTTACCAAGACAGAAATACCACTGCTGCCATATCCCAGACATGAGAACCCAATATTAAAGTCATGTTACCGTTTCTCTACATTGTTGTTATAACTCACCTGCAATCCTTTAATATATTTTCAGCAACACTTTTTTTTCTACATAGACCTCACCATGTCCAAATACACCATTACTGTAATATACTCAGCAGCCATTGTTTAATTGGAGAGTCCCACTGGTAGGAGGAATTCAAACTGCCCCCCCCCCAATTATATTTTTAAAGGATGACTAGCTTTTATTACCAAAGCACACTAAGTAAAATCAATAAAGAAAGTCCAATATATTTTTTAATAATGTTAAAAAGTGTCTCTCTAAACTACTTGACATTTGGAATGGCACACATGCTTTAATACCCCCTTTAAAGAATGGATTTCAACATTATGTCTAAAGCACACAAGTATCAACTGAGTTCAGCTAAAGTTATCAAACCAAACGGGGGAGGGGGTGTAAATGTTACTTTGATCAAAAGAGAGCACAAAATGTCAATGGAAGTGATCTGTGTACTTTTGAAATAAAAGATTAACTAGTGGCACCCACATTATTCTACATACCTGCATGTACTTTATACTCCCAGTAGCAGGGATTTGTCTTTATCAGTCGAATGGGCTGCACAAGTAGTCAAAATGGCTGTGCTGCAGATCTAACTTGTTCAGCCTTGGCTTCAGGGCTGAAAATGCAGCAGTTTAATGCTTTTTATTTAGCCTTCCATCTCTTCTAATTACTGTAGGTGTCCTTTTCAATTACAAAATGTTCAAAAAGAAAGAGACAACACTGGGGCAAAAAAATAATTGATAAATATCTGTCTCCCATAAAAGGGGGAGAAAATCTGTAGAAAAATAAATAAAATCAAAGGATGTGCCCTTTGGTAGTGTTATGTGAGACAATATCACCTGCTTCTGATAAAATATTTTGCCAAGTACCTAATTATGTATGCCAAACATGTTTAAGACACTGCATTGCCCTATACTGCAGAACAGTTGTCTAAGGGGCTGAACACAAAATGCATTGCAGGGATTCCCAGCATTCGGCTTACAGACAGTCAAATAGCTCTTACATGGTGTACTTTTAACGAGCACTAGAAATCTAACATTGATAGGAGGGAAGCAAAAATTAGTTATAGAACTAGAAAAAATATATATGCAAGATTGTAAAACATGACTGAACTGATGAGCTGAACACTAAATAAAACATAAGAAAATAATTTGCTCTGCTGCCTTGACAAATTCCTGAAAAAAAGAGAGAAAAAAAAAAGACTGTCCCAGCTTTGATGACTGACTGTATGTATGTAAATGACTGTTTCTGTGCATGAACAATTTAGTGATGGGAAAAAAAAAATATGACTTCCCTTTCAGTCGGTTGGAACAAATTACCAGTCCGTTCAATGTTAAATAGACAAAAATGTATAGTTTCCTCCTATAAAATCACTACAACAGGAAGTTTCCAACCCTGATTATAAAGATTATATGCGTAGTGTGTGGGGGGAGTGAAAATTATAACCAAACTAACTATATAGGGGGTATACTAGCAGATTGTGTGCTCTAAAACCACCAGAATATAAAAAGAAATATAATTAGTGGGGTCCTTGAAAGCATACCAGATTATAGTTCATGTGTTAGTAATGTGCATACAACAAATTATAGAAGAGAATATATATGATCTCCTTAGAGCTGTTGCTGATAATTATGAAAAATATATTTATTTAAAAAGCCAACACTTTTGATTATATTACCAGATTTTTAATGGAAAACTAGAATATTTATAACAATTATAATGTATGTGCAACACAAAAATGCTATTTTTATGCAAACATTATGAAAAAGCAGAAATCTTATAAAGGAAAAATAAAAAACAAGAATACTTTTTCAATTGTTTTACTTTCCAGACTGTAAATCCCCCTCCCCCCTTTATAGAAAAAAACAAAAATAGTACCCAACAGTTGTTATTGAAACCCCTGCAAACCAGCATTGAAAACCCCACAGAGAACCTTCAGAAATTTTCCATATACTTTCTTGATAGAACAGCATGTAAAGATTTTATATCAGTGCACTTGTACATTTATGTTGTGATAACCCGTCACCTGGAAACATTAAAAGATAAAGAAGAAGCATTAAGAAGTTAAATAATTGTTAAAACATTCATCCGTCTGTGCTGGGAAGGGATTATGCTTGTTATTTTAGGGATAAAACACTACTCCTGTATGGGACAAAGCTTTATTTTCAGCTCTTCACAGTTTATCTGAGTTTTTATTTGTCATGGATGTAAATTTACAAAAACACACAATAGCTGAAGCATTTAGTAAATATATATATATATATATATATATATATATATATATATATATATTTTTTCACATACACACACACAGTAAGTCTAAAGCCAGAGA
>CAJPDP010606280.1:0-11518 GCA_905336975.1 Bombina variegata variegata
TTCCCAAAAGCACCCTGATATTTCTTCTACTGTTCATTGTTCCTCTGCAGAATGACTGGGGGATGAGGGGTGTGGGAGGAGTATTTAAGGCTTTGACTGGGGTGTCTTTGCCTCCTCCTGCTGGCCAGGTTCTTAATTCCCAAAAGTAATGAATGCAAATGTGTACTCTTTCCATCAGAAGAAAAGGAAATCATCAGGTAAGCATAATTTATGTTTTATATTCCCTGTCACCTACTACTATGCTACTACTACTACTTACTACCTATTTTTTATTTTGGTGGCTAAAGCTTCTAGTAAGCAGACGAAGAGCAAAGGGGACAAGGGGCAACCCCGCCGTCTTCCGTTAGAGATGTAGAAAGGGGCCGAGAGAATACCATTGAGAGATATACTAGCGATAGGAGAGGCATATAGAGCAAATATTCTGTGTAGCATGGTATTCTCCAAACTGAATGTCTGTAGGGTTAATCTCAAGAATATCCAGCTGACCCATTTGAAGGCTTTCTCCGCATTGATTTAAAGCCATACAGCTGGCATTCCAGTTTTCATTGTGCCAAATTAGGTGTAGATTTACGCACTGTTATCTTTTGCATCTCTATTGGGAATAAAGCCAACCTGGTCCTGGTGTATTAGTAAGGGGAGAACCGAATTGAATCTATTTGCTAATATTTTCACAAATATCATAAACATCAGAGTTTAAAAGGGAAATTGGACGATAGTTAGGGATTTGATCTGTGGGTTTATTTGATTTTGGTATAACTGTTATATGGGCTTGTAGAGCAGAAGGGGTGAAGAATTTATTATTTTCTATGTCTTGAAAATTGGAGAGAAGGTGAGGGACAATGATGTTTTTGAATTTAGAGTAGTAAGCATTCCCAAAGCCATCTGGGTCTGGAGCTTTCCCTGTGGGAAAAGATGATTTAGCATTTTGTATTTCCTTAAGAGTAAGTGTGAAGCTCTCTGTTCATTAGTAAGGGAAGGAAGGTGTAAATGTGAGAGGTAGGTGGAAATATTATTTTGGCTGGGAGAGGTTTGATTTCGCTCTAGGTTATATAGTTTGTCATAGTGAGGGCGGAGCTTGGCTGCGCAGGGAGATGGACGACTAATTCATTAGCTCCTAGGCCCCACTACCCAGACCTCATAAAAATAGCCTTAAAAAATTAGAGCAGCTACCCAGGGGAAGCTTTAAAGAGAGCAGAGACCTCAGGGATTCATCCCACGCGCAGGATTACCCCCTCTGACGTAAACCCTAAAGACAGCTCAGCAGACAGCATTGGAGGCCTCACCGCAATAACACAGGCAAGCTGCGCACATCGATCGGAGGCAGGAGGGGATAACAGACGCCTGTTTAAACCTTGGTACGGGCCCAGCCGTTGCAGCAGGACACCTCCCGCACACAGACATCCACCGGCAACCGGAAGAGAGAAGGCTGTACTACAATCGGAGGCCGGGCCCCACACGCAACTACGCCGTCAAGCCTTACAGAACGTCAGGGGCGGCCTGAGGTGAGACACACCTGGGACACATCCCGGTTCAGATCATAACAGAGGAGCCAGTGGTAGGTAGAGGGGGACACACACACTGCACGGAACGAAAGTAGTGAGACACCACAGAGCTTCAACTGGGGCCAGGAGGGAGATGTTAATATATAAATAGCTTCTCACAGCAAAAATCAAAGCACAATTATTTCCATCCTGGATTAATGCAGAGCACAGACCCATAGATAATTCAGGCCCAAAGAATAACGATAAGGGCTGTGACTTAAGGGAGTACCAACACGCTCACACTTGCCCCACAGAAAAAGGACAGCAGCATATAAAGCTACTCTAGATAAGACTCTCTAAATACCCCTAGTACTGGCCATTCCAGGCTGCAGATCATACAAGCCAGAAACACAAAGCAAAACTAAGCCAATACAGCAGTACCTAAAGTCACAGGAGCCAGCCAGCAACACACAAAAGATGGGAGCCAGCAAAACGCTCAGAGCAGCCAGATCAACAACCCCCCTCCACCACAAGTACATCTCAAATCCTGACTAAAGAGGATATTAACTCATTATGTACAAAGGAAGATATCAAAGAAATTGTAGGGGAGGTCAAGAGCTGATACGGTGAGTTAAAAAAGGACATATCAAAGGTAACCATCAGAGTTTCGGCATTAGAAGAATACCACAACACCACATGCAATGATGTTCAACATATCTCAAAAATGGTATACGACCAACAAGAAACAATACACCACTTACTGGAAAAAGTAGAGGACCTGGATAACAGGGGCAGGCGTAATAATTTACGTATACGCGGTATCCCTGAGTCAGTACAACCATCTGCAATTGAGGGCTGCCTGCAAGATCTGTTCCGAACAATAAAAGGCACAAATAGCGCACCAGATGTAAAAATTGAAAGGGCACATAAAGCGTTAAGAGCTAAGCCACCAACGGAGGCACCCCCTCGAGACATAATCCTGAAGTTACTCAACTATAAGGATTAAGAGGCAAAAACAGAAGATTACACATGCAGGCAATCACATACAGGTTTTTGCTGACCTGAGCCCTACTACTCTGCAGAAAAGGAGAGACTTCCATTTCATTACATCAGTACTCAGGGACCAGAACATACCATATAGATGGGCCTTCCCAGTAAGCGTCATAGCAACCAAAGGCGGTACCACTGCAGTGTTCAGGAGCCTGGATGATCTCTCTAATTTCAATAAGGCGTTGCAGCTCAACATACCAGACCCAGAGGAAGAACAACACAACATGAAGGAAAAACACCCAGCAAACGAAGAATGAAAGGCCGGCAGAAGGGGAACCTGAGGCTCCATACTCCAACAGACCCTCAAGAAACGGGCTCTACAGATAAATGACTCTGTATTTCAGATAAGCTGGACTGTCTTTTCAATCGCTACAACAAGGCTTAAGGTCGTATGATACTTTATTCTTAAGGATTCTTTAGTACAGGTTTGGGGGTGGGGATACTACCCTTATAATAGCACTTACTGTTACTGAAACTGAATAAATGCACTGTTAGCTATTTGAATGTAGTGATAGGAATTTTTGTTGTTAGAGACATAGAGAAGTTATAGCTTACTTTGAGAAACTTGAGAGATCCAAATCTCTAACTTGTTAACATTTTGTTAATTTAATCATATCTGTTTGATTGAAACACTCCAATACTTTGCATCTTGTCATCTCTTGAATGTTATATTGCAGTCTACATACACCTTCACATTGGACTGCTGCACGCTTCCCCCAAAACAGCACTACCAAGTGTATATGCACAGGATGGCGTCAAACACACACGCGTTCACTCTCACCACGGTGAATGTGAAGGGCTTGAACAGCCCTGAAAAAGGTCCATCGCCTTCAGAGACCTATACAAAACAACGGGCGATGTCCTGTTTGTTCAGGAAATGCAGTTTAAGAAAGGCAAAGAGCCAAAATTATTAAGCCACAAATACAGAACTGCTTACCTGGCCTCAGGCACTACCAAAAAAGGGGGGGGGGGGTGTTATGTTTAAAAACTCCCTACAATTTCAGGCCACCTACATAGAAAGGGACAAAGGTGGGAGATACTTAATTATAATGGGTCTCCTATTCAACAAGCCGGTCACATTCACAAACGTGTACTTTCCAAATAAAGACCAACACCACACATTTAGAACTATATTCCAATCATTATAGTACATGCCAAGGGAACTCTATTTATTGGTGGGGATTTTAACTTGCCGCTAGACCCTAATATTGACACATCAACCGGGACCACCAGTACTTCCAAGAAGGTGATTAAGTCAGTAGTCACATGCAACAACTGAAACTTCATGACGTATGGAGAACACTTAACCCTAACACCAAAGATTATACATTCTACTCCCACCCACACAACACATACACGAGAATAGATTACATTCTTACAGACCAAACCGGACTATCTATGGTTAGACACCAAAATTCTACAGATCACATGGTCGGACCATGCACCTGTACCAATGCACGGTCGAGTGGCCAGATTTGCCACACAAACCGTACATTTGGAGACCAGATGAATACATGCTAGAACACACACTGACTACCGGCGCGGTAGAGAAAACACTGGACAATTACTTTAAGGAGAATAACACAGAGGAAATAGCTCCATCCACTATATGGGAAGCCCACAAGTGTGTAATGAGGGGTGAATTTATAGCACTCAAGGCTAGGGAAAAAAGGTAGAAAAGACAATACCTGAACTCAACACTGGCGCAAATTGGCTATTGGGAGAAACAACATAAACAAGACCCACAGTCCGTCACCATATTAGAATCCCTAACAAAAATTAGACAATCCCTTTAAAAATCACCTCACAAAAGAATACCAACTCAAGAACGCACTACTGAAACAGAAATATTTCGACGTACAGGACAAGACGGGTACTTCATTAGCCAGGGCCCTTAGGAGGCGGCAACTTAATACATATGTGCATTTCATTTCGGATAAGCAAGACAACACGCATAGGGATAGCAAGAGTATTGCTAAGGTATTTCGGCAGGCTATGCCGAGCGGGAAGAGCCTGGGACCAGATGGCTTCGGCATGAAGTACTATAAAAAAAATACATAGAACACCTAGTAACACCCCTAGCAAATTTATTTAATTTGTTCACGCCATGGAAAGGCTTTACTGAAAACATGCTAGAGGCCCACATAACCGTTCTGCCGAAGCCAGGAAAACAACCAGACAGGCCTGAGCATTTCCGTCCGATATCACTCCTGATCTCGGACATCAAAATCTTTGTCAAAATCCTAGCTAATAGAATTAACCAATGCCTACCCAAATTGATCAACACTGACCAGGTGGGGTTTGTACCAGGAAGAGAGGCACGGGATAATACATTAAAAGCCCTTCAAATTATATCTTATGTCAAAATACCGGCGGTAATAGTTTCCACAGATGCTGAAAAGGCATTTGATAGGGTAAATTGGCAATTCCTAAAAGCAGCCATGCAAAGAATGAAATTCGGCAACAAATTTTTAACTCAAGTCTTCTCTCTGTATACACATCTCACAGCCAAAGTTAATTAAACGGCCTTCTGTCAGAAAAAATTCTGTATAGGGAATGGGACGAGGCAGGGGTGCCCACTTTCCCCTGTGCTCTTTGCGTTGACGATAGTGCAGAAAATTAGAAACAACAAACCGGTGACAGGTGTCTTAATAGGTAACACTGAACACAAGCTAGCTCTTTCTAGTTAATACCACCAAATCCGAAATGATAAATGTAACGTACGATGATGAGACACTAAACCAACTAATACCTGACTGCCCCTTAAAAAGGCAAAATTCGAAACTTAAATACCTAGGTATTTACCTTGCACCAGACCCAAAGATCGTATTTCAGGCCAATTATAAAAAATTTGAGGAGAATTTGGTGGCGGATCTTTTCAGTTGTAAGAACAAGTCTATCTCATGGGTGGGCAGAATAAATGTAATAAAAATGAATATCCTCCCCAGCATATTATACTTACTGCAGACAACACCTATACACTTGCCACTTAATTACCTAACTCGGATACAATCCCTAATTGAACAATTTATATGGCAGGGAATCAGACCGCGAATTGCGAAACAAACCATGTATTTGCCTAGGGAGAGGGGAGGTCTGGGGGTACCCAATATACACACATTCAAAGTAGCTATAGCTTTACACAGGCTGACAGACTGGTGCATAAACAGTGGGTCCAACTTGACAGACACATCTTAGGAGTAAGTAATGCCGGAACTGCGGCATGGAACCCCAACAAGCAAAGGCCTGAAATGATACAACAGTACTCCATACTGACAGAATTTTTCGCAACATGGGACAAATTGACGGCCACCTCCACAAATATATCAAATGCACTTTCCCCAATGTTACCTATATGTAACAATACCACATTACCCTGGAACTATAAAGACACCCACACAGAGCATGGTAGTCACATTAAAAACAGAACCATAGCAATATTTTAACAGGACAGAAAACTTAGGACATTGGAGGACATTAAGGAAAGTCACCCCGACATAAACATGAACTGGTACTTATACACGCAGATGTGTCACTACATCAATAACCACCCTCACAAACAGCAATTAACTAGATGGTTAACACCATTTGAAAACCTATGTCTCCAGAACAACACACCCAGACACGCAATATCCATACTATACAAACAACTAATAATCAATGCCGAGCAACAGATCCCGACATATACTAGAGCTTGAAAGAAAGAACTGGGAACCAACATATCTTCTAAGGACTGGTATAGAGCATTTCTGGCCACTAATAAATCATCCATATCCACTAGTGTACTGGAGACAAACTACAAATTTCTTACAAAGTGGTACCTCACTCCTAGTAGACTCCACAAGATCTATAAGACGGGGAGTAATATGTGTTGGAGAGGGTGTGGCGAGGTGGGAGATCCCATACATATTTGATGGAAATGTGACAGATTGGACACATTCTGGGTGGAGGTACTCAAACAAATGTCAGACATAGTAGGGAAACAGTTACCCAATGACCCGCTTATACTTTTCTTTATGGCAATTCCCAAACTCGCTAATAGCATAGCAAACACACTGTTGATATTGTTAATCAACTGCGCTAAAATATTAATACCAAAGCATTGGAAAACCAACATAGTGCCCATTGTGTCAGAATGGAGGGCACAAGTAGAAAATCTAATGCAGTTAGAGAGATGTCACCATCTTAGATAAGGCACTATAGAGACCCATGAACTAATGGTAGATATGTGGAAGCAATACACTCTCAGCACGAGATGCGCAGGCATCCGAACCACAAACACATGAAAACACACAAGACTCACGATATGCAGAAAATGCAAACCTTCATCACACTCGAAATAGATTTTGTGCACTAAGGAGAGACAATTCTGAATTTTCAACAGTGTATAAACATGGAGGGGTGGATGACCTTGTAGGCTTGTGACTCAGGGACACATGATACAATGGAGTCCCAAAAGGACAGCTATAACACTTGGGACTCGAACACAGAATAATCCCCATGAATGTGGGCAGTTGATCTTGCCTTGATTTGTATATTAGAGGTGGTGGACTGTACTGACCAAGTTTTACCTTTGTTGTCTTTAATTGTCATGATATAGCATTTGTTAGTTCTTTGTTTCAGTAGTCTGGCTAGAAGTTTACCCTGTTTATTGTTTTTGTAATAATTTATTTTTGAGAAATAGGGCTTTACGTTTAGCTTCTGCTCCTAAGAAAAAAATGTAACTGGTTCCTTTTATGTTGTATGTTTTCCAGAAGGGAGTGTGTTTTTTTTGGGGGGGGTCGCTTATGTATTTCTTGAAGTTTATTTAGATCTTCTAGTAAAGTTTTAAGAAATTATGATCTCTGTTTATTTGTTGCAGCTTTTAAAGCTATAATTTCCCCCCTAAGCACACACTTATGTGCTTCCCATATGTGTTGCGGTTCTACGTCTGGAGTAGTATTCAGAGTGAAATAGTCTTCTATGGATTTGGAAATCTGGATACAAATAAGTGGGTCTTTCAGTAAGGTTTCATCTAATTTCCAAGTCGTGTCTTGTATTTGTGAAGTAGGCCACTTAAGGGTGCAACTGATCATTGCATGGTCTGACCATGTTAAAGGAGAAATGTCTGTGTGTTGGATCAAAGCTAAACTAGTAACATCTATTAACAGGTAGTCAATCCTCGAATAAATTTGGTGAGGGTGGGAATAAAAGGTGTAGTCTTTTGTGGAGGGGTGGTGGAGTCTCCAGGCATTGTGCACTGCCATTTTGGCCAGAGTGGATTTGACTAATTTTTAATGTTTTCTGAGGGACTGAGGAGGATCCCAAAGAACAATTGAGATTGGGGTCTAAAGCTAAATTGAAATCTCCACCTACAATTAAGCTGCCTTTAGCATGTTCAAGTATTGTATTACCCATGTTGTGAAAAAACTAAGAGGAGTAGTTGTTTAAAGCATAAATGTTGGCTAAAGTTATGGTCTTATTATAGAGTGATCCTGTTATTATAATTAGTCTCCCCTCCCTGTCTCTGTATGTGAGATGCTAAATAAACATGTCCGAAATTTCGAAGAGACTGAAGAGACTCCCTTCCCTTCTTAAAATGAGTCTGTTGCAAGAAGATTATATTACATTTGAGTCTTTTATAGTCTCTTATAGCTGTGGATCTTTTTTGGGGGGTGTTTAGTCCGTTGACGTTGTGGTAGAGAACTTTTATGTTCAGGGGGTCACTAGCCATTGTCTGTTTGTGGGAATAGAGCACATTCTATGTGTATGAGGATTCTGTAGCTAAACCGAAACCTTGTATGGAGTAATATACGTGTGATTTGAGTGTTGGCTATAAGTCTGTGAATTCTGTCAATGACACAACAACATATTGAATAAGTAATGACATTAGAATACCTTGCAAAAGTGCAACCAATGAAGAAAATATAACAACCTGTAAATGTAAAACATGCAGAAAAAATGTAACAACCTGCAAATGCAAAACCTTCATGAATAATATAACAACATGTAATTGTAAAACCTTCATAAAAATAGTAGAAATAATTAAGCATAACCAACATAAATACGATATTCGGTGTACGGGTGTTTCCTTTTATACACCATTCTATGGGGGGTAGAATGTGGTCAGATAGCCTTCAATTTTAGTCTACTAATGTTAAATATTATTTAAGGCAAGTTGTGGACAGATTATAAAAGTGGGCTGAGAACATAAGGATCTTATGGTGTTCAGGGTCATTTATAAGGAGAGATATAAAGGAGTACTATCCCTGAACTTTCGAGTGGTTTCATTAAGTGATAATGTGAATGGAGATCTTAGGGGGGTCACTGATTATTAAATAAGGGTGAAGTTGGTTACTTTAGCAGTGGAGAAAATAGAAATTACAATATACATTCTATGTATGTTGTGGTGCTTGAATGTCATACCACTACTTTCGTACTACTTAATGTCCATGTGAAACCTCTTGTCCGCAGGGCTCAAGTAACTGTTGAAGAGGATGTGGGTCCTGTCTTGCGTCTCTTTGATGGTACTTTGTTCAAGTTGGAACGCTGCTCTTTAGGATTATCTTTGTCTGACTCCACAGGGGGTGATGGTATGTCTATTATTCTCTCTGGTGGTAGGTCAAAGGCGAGGTTGAGTTTCTTAGCCAGAGAGTCCAGATTATTGAAGCTTTTATAAATTATTTAGGTTCCATTCTTATTAATGATAAGGCTAAAAGGGAAGCCCCATCGATATCTGATGTTATTGTCTTGAAGAGTTTTGGTGATGAAGTGTACGTCCTTTAGATTGTTTGAGGGCAAAAGTCCTGCTATACCTGCAGATTTATGACTCTGAAAGGAGATTGATTGCCTGGTCCTGGCTGCCTGCCAAATCTTTAGTGGTATATTTCAGCAATCTTAAAATGACATCTCTGGGTGGAGCTGGAGGTTTAGTGGGGGTCTCAAAACGTTATGAACTCATTCTCTATTAATTTTGGAGTGGAGGTGCTCGTGGGGGGGTCAGCAATTGGAAATAAGTACAAGCAGAACAAGAAGGCCACCGAAACGACGTTGGCATGAAGATGTGGCCCCCGACCGGTCTCCGGACCATGTATTGGGCAGATTATCTCTCTTCTCAGAGGCCTCATTGCAGGATGTTCAGGACCCTTGGGTTCTGGAGGTTGTCGCCCAGGGTTACAGGATAGGGTTCAGATCTCATCCGCACAGGGGCAGATTCCTTCTGTCAAATCTGTCTTCCAGACCGGAAAAGAGAGAAGCTTTTCTAGACTGTGTGAGGGATTTCTCTTCTCTCTGAGTTATTGTACCAGTACCCCCAGCAGAAAGGGGTCTAGGGTACTATTCAACCCTTTTCGTGGTCCCAAAGAAGGAGGGCACGTTCCGTCCGATTCTAGAACTAAAAGGTTTAAACAAGTTTCTGGCTGTTCAATCGTTCAAAATGGAAATGATCAGATGGATTCTGCCCCTAGTTAAAGAGGGTCAGTTCATGACAACAATATACTTGAAGGATGCCTACCTTCATGTGCCGATCCACAGGTATCACTTCAGGTTCCTGAGATTTGCGTTTCTGGACCAACATTTCCAGTTTGTGGCCCTTCCCTTTGGTCTGGCGACGGCCCCGAGAGTCTTTACGAAGGTTCTGGGGGTGCGACTTGCAGTGGCCAGATCCAGAGGCATTGCTGTGGCGCCCTATCTGTATGACATCCTAGTCCAGGCGCCGTCGTTCAGCCTCACAGAGGATCACTCCAGGGCCCTTCTTTCGTTACTCCAATCTCACGGTTGGAAGATAAACTCAGGAAAGAGCTCCCTGATTCCCAGCAACATGGTGGAGTTCCTGGGAACGATAATAGATTCTAAAATCAATGAAGATATTTCTCACAGATCAGCGACGCAGGAAGATTGCGTCCACCTGTCTTGCCCTTCAGTCCTCCTCCAGTCCCCCTCCAGTCCCTCGGTGGCTCAGAGTATGGAGGTGATCGGGCTCATGGTGTCCAGCATCGATGTCATTCCATTCGCCAGGTTCAATCTCAGACCTCTTCAGCTGTGCATGTTGAGACAGTGGAACGGCGATTATTCAGATGTATCTCAACGGATTTCTCTGGAGGTTCGGACAAGGGATTCCCTTTCTTGGTGGATTCATCCGCAACAACTGTCCCAGGGTCATCCTTCCTGAGACCGTCCTGTGACCATGGACGTGAGTCTAGCAGGATGGGGTGCTGTTCGGGTGCCAGGATGGCACAGGGAAGGTAGTCTCAAGAAGAGTCTCTTCTTCCGATCAATATTCTGGAACTTCGAGCGGTGGCCTCTCCTGGGGTCATTCAACTTCATCAGGTTCCAGACGGACAACATTACCTCGGTGGCTTACATCAACCATCAGGGGGGGACGAGAAACTCCCTAGCAATAAGGGAGGTTTCTCGGATATTGGAATGGGCAGAGTACCACAGCTGCTCGCTTTCAGCAAACCACATTCCGAGTGCGGACAACTGGGAAGCAGATTTTCTAAGCAGACAATCCTTCCACCTGGGGAAATGGTCTATCTCATGGCGTCCAGACTCAATTGCAAGCTACCCAGATACGGGTTGCGATCCAGGGATCCCCAGGCAGAGCTGACTAGACAGCTTAGCAGTTCCTTGGGGGTTCAACCTAGTTTTTCCACCGTTGCCACTTCTACCTCGATTAGTGGCCCGCATCAAGCAGGAGCAAGCTTCGGCTATTCTGATAGCTACGTCGTGGCCGCGGAGGACGTGGTTTGCGGATCTGGTGGGGGATGTCATCGTCTCCTCCATGGAGGTTACCCTGTTGCAGGGATCTGTTGGTACAGGGTCCCTTTCAACATCAAAATCTAGATTCTCTGAGGGTGACTGCGTGGTGATTGAATGCTTAGTCTTAGCTAAGAGAGGATTCTCTGATACTGATTGATACTCTTGTTCAGGCCAGGAAGCCGGTCCCTCGTTGCATCTATCATAAGGTGTGTAGGACTTACCTGTCCTGGTGTGAGAAGTATGGATAT
>CAJPDP010606427.1:0-10947 GCA_905336975.1 Bombina variegata variegata
GTGTTTTGCTAGCCCATTTTATTTTGAATTGTTATGAAAAAAAGGCCTAAAACCTTTGGGGGGGGCAGCAGAATTTTGAGTGCCTAGGGCAGCACAAAACCTAAATACGCCACTGAAATTACATCTTCTATATCCCCTGCATATACCCCCTGGGGGGAAGTGGGATAACTGAGGGGGCACTGATTGGCATAAGAGATGAAAGGGGGCTCTCAGATTACCATACGGGGCACTAATAGGTATGGAGTGAAGAGCATTCTAATGAGTCCGCTCCAGCTCAACAATCATAATTAATTGCACTTTAGTCTTGATCTCTGAAGTGAAACAACGTTCTTGGTTTGTATTTGACATTTTACTGCTCTCTGCTTTTAAGGCAATTTATACTCTGACTGCGACAGATTGCAGTCACTTGTACAGAAGGCTTGCATTCTTTGTTTTACTGGTGGTGTACGCTAGCATGTTTTATTAACATTACCTGCACCGTTCAGAATAATTGTGTAGTTGCAGGAAACATAGCAAAAGGCATGGTGTGTCTCTATGTAGCTCTGCACAACTGTGCACCGTGCATATTTCAATAAAGTTTATTGGTGGTTAAACAACTTTGCTCCAAGCAACAAAAATGTAAAACCAGACACTAAGAAACTGGTATCACTTCATCAAGCCCATCCATCACAATAACACATTTTTGAATAGTAAATTAATTACTAAATGTAGTTTTATAAGACTCTTGCACAGAGACTATAAACTATAAAAAGCTTGTATTACAATATCAAGATAATACAATTTTAGCTAATTAAACAAAACAAAAAAAATTAAAATTTGAATAAATGTTTAATATTTTTACATGTAAGCTAGGGGCGCTGATGATGAGTTTATGGAACCAAGGGGGCAGTGGCTAGAAAAAAATTGGGAACCACTCCATATGGATATATATGAATCATGAAAGAAAAAAATGACTTCAGTGTCACTTAAAACGTATCAAAGTAAACATGGCACATAGCATGGTTTACGATACATTTTGGGCCAGATGATGAGTGGCGCACTAATAGTTATGCGCGAGCGATATGGGGTGTATAGCAGCTGTTTGCGCACATCAGATGTAGCGTTTGTATTACAAGTTGGAAGTAAATGCCAATACGTGAGCGCAATCGCAATTTATGCTAGAATAATTACTGCAATCTCAAAGATCTGGTTAACTGTTTTGCGAAACAAAAAGTGTCACAAAACGTCTATATATATAGTGTTTGATTACTTTTTTCACTTAGTGCCAATGTTTGTGATTTATTTTGTTTGTTCATAATTGAAGAATTCTGATTACCTGCCCTTACCTAGACCAAGATAATAAAATTCTGTTGTCATGAACAGAAAAGCTCTGCGTGCGGTAGTGGAGGAGGATATATATGAAAGGCAAACCATTTGTACTATGTGGATATATATAGTACTGAGGCACAAATATTGCTTTTTAATTTATATTTTACCAATAGACATCTATTTTTTTGTTTGCTTGTCAATTAAATTTTATTTATCTGTGGAATAAAATGTCTTTTTAATAAAACTGTTTCTATAGTCTCTGATGAGTTCTGAAAGTAAGTTCATCTCTCACCTAGGAAACAAGCAAGCATCCTACTGGTAATAATAAAAGGCAATCCTCGTTAACAATCATAATAATTACAGATTGACATGAGATGCAATGCACATTAAAGGGACAGTCAAATCAAAATTAAACTTGCATGATTCAGATAGGACATCATGTAATTTTAAACAACTTTCCAATTTACTTTTATCATCAATTTTGCTTTGTTCTCTTGGTATTCGTTGTTGAAACCTAAACCTAGGTAGGCTCATATGTTAATTTCTAAGCCTCCTATCTGAGTGCATTTTGACAGTTTTTCACATGTTAGTTCATGTGTGTGATATAGATAAAGATCACTCCTGTGGAGTTATCTAAGAGTCAGCCATGATTGGCTAAAATGCAAGTCTGTCAAAAGAACTGAAATAAGCGGCAGTCTGCAGAGGCTTAGATACAAGGTAATCACAGAGGTAAAACGTGTATTAATATAACTGTGTTGGTTATACAAAACTAGGGAATGTTTAATAAAGGGATTATCTATCTTTTTAAACAATAAAAATGTTGGTGTAGACTGTTCCTTTAAAGGGACATGAAACCCATCATTTTTCTTTTATGATTCAGAACATACAATTTAAAACAACTCTCCAGTTTATTTTTATTATCAAATTTGCTCTAGTATTTTTTGTTAAAGGAACAGCAATATACTACTGGGAGCTAGCTGAACACATCAAGTAAGTTAATAACAAGAGACATATATGTGCAGCCACCAATCAACAGATAGATCCTAGTAGTGCATTGCTGCTCCTGAGCCTACCTAGGTATGCTTTTAAACAAAGGATACCAAGTGAACAAAGCAAATTAGATCATTGTTTAAAATTCCATGCTCTATCTGAATCATGAAAGAAAATGTTTGGGTTTCATATTCCTTTAAGTCTCCCCCTAACCAGGAAACAGCTGTACTCTTAATAAGAATAATATAAAGTGATAAACCTAGAGATTTTGGTTTATCAACCATTTTGGAAATATTTTATCCCATGACCTCAGAAATAGTTTATGTTCTGGCTTTCCAATTGCTGCCCAAATTATAATTTTCCAAGATCACATTACTGTGGATTTAAACTAAAAAGAGGAGAGCTTGGGGAGGTTACATATAATATATAAAACCATTTGCAAAGTATGGTTCTGCATACTGAAGGATTGTAATATAAGTGTTGATTTATGAGTCAGTAGAATATGAAATGTTTCCTAAACAATGACTATTCTAAAACCTCAGCAGAACTATCAAATATGTATTAAAGCCATGGTCTGATATGCTATTGTTTGGAAGCCAAGTAAGATAATAAATACAACACAATGTATAGCTGCTCTATTCCCCAAATCTCTTAATTTATACTGCTGACTAAGGCTTTTTGCTACCACATCAATGAGCTTTTGTAGTTTTACGGTGCATTGAGGAATTTTCATTGGAATTTGGAAAGGTACATTTTTCAAAGCATATGATAAACATCTAATAAATATCATACATATGACATGCAGCAGACACTAGAGACAGTTTAGATTTCCTTTTTAATAATTCATCTACACTGTTTTTTAATCACTAAACTAAAAAGGTGAAGAGCGGACCCTATCCATGGTTCCAAGGGCAAATTAAAATAAAATAAACACAGATATTTGGCATATCAAAGGTTCATGCAGCAATTCTATAACTGGTTAATTCAAAAGAATATTTTCTTGTGAGTTTATACAAATCAAAGGACTAGATCTAGGGATGTTGTTACATGAATCTTCTATTTAAAAAAAATAAATAAATTGTGAGGCAGAGCTTGGCCAGGAAGGAAGATGGCCGCAATGTGAGAAAGCTCCGTGTTATTGCAGACCATCCACCTCACCCAGACTCCTTACAATACAGGGAACACCATTGCCGAGAAGTGCAATATGCACTGACTCCAACAGGGCTCATCCGACGGGCAAATCAAAACTGCAACGCTCACTCCGGAGCCATCACTCCTAACGCAGCGTCACGCAGATTGTTCATCTGCTGGTAGGCCACAGCGGACAACCTACCCTCAATAACAAACGGTGCCTATCTTACCAGGCATGTATTGCCAGAGATCCACCTAAGAGACACCGTTATAGGGACATACAGCAGCCATTCCTGAAACAACGTGGCACGGCCTATAAGAAAATAGAGTAAATGAGAGCTCTCTAACAGTCAGAGAGCTCCACGCATTGCTGCTGAATCCTAAGAATCCACCGAACAGTGCATGTATGTATATATATATCTACTAAGCAATTAAACATACCATCTGCTTAATGTGTTACATCCACAGTTGTCTAACGTGTGGCTTTGGACTTCATGTGCTCACACTGCAAACACATCAATGAAAACAGCAAGCAGAGATCGCCACCTTCTATATCAGTAACACAGTAACTGATTTTATATATATATATATATATATGCCACCCTCTATACCTGTAATGCAGCTATTGATTATTTAAATATATATGAGATCCACTACTGCACTGCTACACTGCTGACTCTACATTATACTAAAAAAAAAAACTTAAAAACGAAAAGAAAAAGTTAGCAGATACCAAATATACTATTACAAAATAGTTCAAGGATCTCCAGATATTGTATCATGGCGGCGAAAAAATCCTCCAAAGCAAATAAAGCCCTGAAGACCCAATCCTCCACTCTTGTCTCTGTCAGTGTATTTTTTCAACCACAAGAAACCATACCAAGGGACACTACAGAGTCTCAGACGCAGAAGGACAACACTATAGGCACTAATCCTACCAATGTAGCCATAACAGCAGACTACGCTGAACAACTGAAAGCTGACATTGCATACTTACCCAATAAAGCTCATTTTGACTCCTTGAAAACTCTTATGTCTGAGTTAACATCCATACGCAAGGAAATTAACGAAATTGGACAAAGAATGGAAGAAGTAGAGGATACACAAGACACTATAAATTAAAAGCTAAACAATATTAGCACACAAACATCCATACAAGACTCCAAAATAGATTCCCTTCAAGAAAAAGTGGAGGACCTTGAAAATAGGAGCCGCAGAAATAACCTCCGGATAAGAGGAATTCCAGAAAATGTACAGCTGCCAGACCTACAAGAATACCTACAAGGTTTATTACAATTCATCAAGGCTGATCCCCAAGTGCAACCCATAGAATTGGAAAGAGCTCACAGAGCCCTCAGAGCGGCATTACCTAACTCTCCACCCTGCAATGTTATAATGCACTTCCTAAAATACAAAGATAAAGAAGAAATATGGCTCAAGGCCCGCCAAACAGGCTTTCCTTTCAGCCTAATCATCACCAAAGATGGCACTACCCACATCTACAAAGGTCAGCAGGATCTGGACTTTTTCACGAAAGGCTTAGGCCTAACAATAGAAGAAAAACAACTAGGACTCCCTATAGGACACCCACAAACCTTCTCTGAGGAACAACTGAAAGCTAAGGAACACTCTCTATGTTGGCACAAAGTCTAATACAGAAAATGCAAGGACAGGACACCCACCTCTCCTCAATTGAGTCTTGGTAAACAGATAACCTGAAACATCCAAAGTAGGACTGTGGTGAGATAATAACTTTTAGTATAAGTATCCTATATTTAGAGTAGTGGACAGTCAAAAGACTATAGATCTCACACTTTAAGTTCAAATATATGGTTTCCACAGATATAGCATATTTCTGCTCAATCTTACTCATCAACTAGTTGTTAGTCAATATATATTTAAATCTACAGCTTTATGTCTTCCAACTGTTACAGGGATTATTTAATGTAATGTTGCAATATTATCTGCACTGTGATTATTATATTCTCAGTATTCGTTCTAAAAATACTTAATATGTAAAGGTGAGGAGGCCCAACTGCCTAACACTCCTCCCACCTGATATGAGATATCATTCTTATCGATTGTTGAAATTGTTATGTTTAATAAGTTTATTAATTATTTCTTTGTTTATTTAGTTTTTTTGGTTCAATATGTTATCAACACCATTCATAAGACTACTCTCAAATACTCAATGTTACACGACACAGCAGGTCACAAACTCAACTACTCACAAAACTCAGATATTACCTAACCAAACTGGCAAACTTCTAATACTCCCACATAGTAACGCAACCTTATTATCCACATGATGACTACCATACAAAAATCAAACATTCTTCCTGACAATTAACACTAAAGGTCTAAATAGCCCAAATAAGAGTAACGTGGCCTTAAGAGACTTCAAACATCAAAATGGAGATATATTTATACAAAAGACACACTTTGTCCAAGGGAGGGAACTCGAGACTTTTCAATGCATCCCATAAAGTAAAGAAAAATGGCGTTGGGATATTAGTCAAGAAAAATATACCATTCAAACTATCCAAGAAAATTAAAGACACAGAAGGCTGTTTCCTAATTCTCATAGGCACACTCTAAAATAGTCAAGTTACCCTAGTGAAAATTAATGCACCAAATTCTAATCAAGATAGATTTTTTAAGAAACTTACAAATGTCCTTCTTGAAGAAGGCAAAGGATCACTTATAGCTTGTGGTGACTTTAATACTGCACTTAACCCAACTCTTACATAAATAATAGAGTTAGAACTTGCCTAATAGACTTAGTATTACAAGATGTTTGGAGAACCACACACCCCGAAGACAGGTCATAAAGTTTCTACTCTTCACCTCACAATAGCCATTCACGCATTGACTATGTTATGATGGATGTTACCAGCCTCATAACAGTCAAAAATATAGCCATCCAACCCAGAGTCTGGTCCGATCACTACATGATCAATTGTGCACTTGCATGGCCCACCGCCCCACTTACTTCAAACTACTGGAAGCTAGTTGAATATATACTAGATGACCCACTCTATTATTCAAAAATTGAAAAAACACTATATATTATTTCAAACTCAATCTAGGTACAGTACAAGACAATGGAATACTATGGGAAGCCCACAAGGGAGTAATTAGAGGCAACCTTATGAGTATTAAGGCTCACCAGGTTAAATAAAATAAAGCAAAACTAAAGATAATCTTAGACAAGATTTAAGAGTTAGAATTAGCCCAACAAATAGACCCTTCTAACCTAACTTTACGGGAAGAACTAGAAAATCATAGAACATAAGCCAAATCCTTTCTAGCCTATCAGAGTAAGAAACAGGCGCTTTAGTTACAACAAATATATTATGTTGGGTATAATAAATGCAGTAGAATTTTCGCACGAAAGCTAAAGCACAGAACACTTAAATCCTACATACTAGAGATAAAAGGCAAACAACCAAAAACACTCCGCATCTGAACAAATAGCCGAATCCTTCAGGACTTACTATGACTCTCTATATAACTTAGCAACTCCATATACAGTATTAGGGACCAACTCTGACCCAACTAAACAGCAGCAAATTGCAAAATATCTTGATAAATTAAAATTCCGCTGATTAACTAGAGACCAAGCCAACTCTCTTAACAAACCCTTTAGTAGGGAAGAAATAGAAAAGGTCATAGGAAACTTGCCATCTGGTAAAGCACCAGGCCCAGATAGATTCACAAACTACTATTATAAAACATTTAAAGAACATTTAATCCCACATCTCCTACCCCTCTATAATTCCCTATCTGAAGTTAATCCATTCCCAACACAAGCTGTAGAGGCACTTATTTCCAGATGTACCACAAATAAAACAAATATGCTCATTCAAGTGGCAACCCAAAAAAGATGAAATATCTAGGAATCTTTCTGACTCCAGCCATAGAAGATATTTTTGAGACTAATTATAAAAATTTACAAAAGACACTGATTATAGAGATGTCCTCCTGGCGCTCGCGTAACATATCGTGGCTAGGAAGAATCAATGCATTTAAAATGAATATACTCCCAAAAATGTTATATCTTCTACAGACCCTCCCAATCCCCCTTCCGAATAGTTTCCTTATCACTTTACAAAACCAAATCTTTGAGTACATTTGGAATAAAAACCTGCTAGAATTAACAAGCACATTATGTGTCTCCCATTTGCAAAAGGGGGCATGGGAGTACCCAATTTGATTAAATATAGACAAGCGATCTTTTTACAGAGAATCTTAGATTGGTTCTCTAACTATGGTAAAAAAGCATGGGTAAAAATGGAACATGATATTGCTGGCAAAACACACTTAGGTGCCTTATGCTGGGGACCTAAAATCATCAAATTAAGCCAATCAGAATACACTTCAATTATACGAGAAACCTACTCTATTTGGGAAAGACTACTGTTAGAATACCCGCTACTGTCTAGTAGTCCTTCCCCCTCAACTCCTCTCACAGATAACCATGCATTCCCTCCAGGGTTGGGCAACACAGGATATCTAACTAAGAAAACAAACAGATCTCTAATGACATATCACCTAGGAAATGAACAGAGGTGGTTTACAGTAGACAAATTGAAGAAAAAAATGGTTAGCCTTCCTACAAGACTGGTTCAAACTACACCAGTGTCACTCCTAGATCTCCCGACAGAGAAGAAACATGATGAGAACCTAACTCAATTTGAATCCTTATGTCGTGACTCTGTACCAATTAAACACGCTCTATCACTAATATACTCTATATTACAAACCCTTGGACATACTCCATACTATATTAACATATTTGAACACGAACTAGGCATAGACATCTCCCCCCAAGACATGAAATGAATGTTTGCAAATATCACTAAATCTACAGTTTCTAGTAGAATGCTTGAAATTAATATTAAAGTAATGCATAGATGGTACCTCACACCTGTGAGATGCCAAAAACTAGTGATAAATGCTGGAGATGCCATCCCTATACATGTACAATGTCACACATATGGTGCAAATGCCTAGAAATAACCCCATTCTGGGCAACAGTCTTAAACAAAACATCTAAAATCCTGGGCCCAATAGTCACCGACAGCCCACTTATATGGCTATTCAATTCGACCCCAAGTACACTAACTACTTGTCAAACTAAATTGTTTCATATTCTGAATAATAGCGCAAAAATGTTGTTAGACAGAAACTGGATATCAACTACAGTCCCCAATCTAGCACAATGGATAGAACAATGTAATATGGTCTTAAATCTAGAAGAATTTTACTATATAATAGCTAAACGCAAGGTCATGTATTTAGAGATTAAAAATATGTGGGAATCCTATTTATCCCAAAAATTCTAAGACCTGACAATGTTGAATATTTGACCCTACTTCTAGAAATGTCACTACAAAGTTTTATAGATAAATTACTGAAATGAGAGTATTGATAAGTATTACTTATTTAATGAATGATAAAGATGTAATGGTGTTAAACCTTTCAGTTTTCTTATACTTGTTAAGATTATTGTACTTGAGACAAAACTGTACGTAAACTTTTATTTCAATATTGTTATGCATCTTACAAATATGTATGTACATTTTTGCATATGTTTAATAAAAAACTTTAAAAAAATAAATTGCATTTTGCATAGCAGCTCCATTTTAAATTGACCCCTCCCCCACCAACAAATAAGCCTACTGTTGTCTTTCCCCACAGTATTTAACCATATCCATGTTCACTCAGCTACCCTCAACAGAAGCTAACCTTAATTGTCACCGCCCCAAACCCCCACCACAAGTGAACACTAACGGCGACCACCCAAACCCCCTGCCTCGGGTTAAAGGGACATTAAACCCTTTCATGATTCAGATAGAGAATACAATTTTAAACAACATTCCAATTGACTTATATTATTTAATTTGCTTGATTCTTCAGATATCCTTTGTTGAAGAAATAGCAATGCACATGGTTGATCCAATCACATGAGGCATCTATGTGCAGCCACCAATCAGCAGCCACTGAGCCTATCTAGATATGCTTTTCAACAATTGCATGCTCTTTCTAAATCATGAAAGACAAAATTTGGGTTTCATGCCCCTTTAACCTTAACAGCGACCACCCAAAACCCTGCACATCTCAATTTAACACTAACTGCAACCAAAAACAGTAATTACTCCTAACCCCAACTAACTGGAATCACTCACTGCATTTAACTCTAACTGCAACTAGCCAAATCCCAACACAATTAACTCAACTACCTGGTATCCCCCACACATTTTACTGTAACTACAACTAATCTAATCCCCACAAAAAAATTAACAAAAACTACCCCGAATCTCTTTACTACATTTTACAGTAACTACAAATATCCAAAGCCCTCAATTAACCCTAGCCATATTTGTGTATTTACGTTTGTGTTATAAATGCACTGTGACTCTTTTTTTGTTCATAATTTTTTTCCTTTATTACGTTTTTAGCCTTTGTCTATTTTTTTAACCATGTTATCTAAAGAGACTAGTAATAACAGTATTGTGTTTTTCTAGATAGATTTTTGCCAAATTGTGTTTTGGGATTTTTACTCTGTTAGTCTGGGCTTTTCCTTACAAATTCACATATAATAATCTTAAAGGGACAGTCTAGTCAAAATGAAACTTTCATGATTCAGATAGGGCATGCAATTTTAAACAACTTCCAAATTACTTTTATCATCAAATTTGCTTTGTTCTCTTGGTATTCTTAGTTGAAATCTAAACCTGGTAGGCTCATATGCTAATTTCTAAGACCTGAAGGCCGCCTCTTATCTGAATGCATTTGACTGTTTTTCACAGCTAGAGGGCATTAGTTCATGTGTGCCATATAGATAACATTGTGCTCACGTCTGTGGAGTTACTTATGAGAGGACGCTGATTGGCTAAAATACAAGTCTGTCAAAAGAACTGAAATATGGGTGCAGTCTGCAGAGGCTTAGATACAAGGTAATCACAGAGCTAAAACGTGTATTAATATAACCGCATTGGTTATGCAAAACTGGGGAATAGGTAATAATAGGAACTATCTATCTTTTTAAACAATACAAATTCTGGAGTAGACTGTCCCTTCAAAGTGGTGGCAATAGATATAGTTTAGTGTGGGTGGAATTAAAGGGGAGTTTGGGCATTTGTTTAGGTCTAGTACAGATGAGAGATTGTTTATTAACCCTTGCACCCACGTACTCACAGGCTTGTCTGGGGTGGCCAGATTGTGACAAACTAGTTAAAATTGAAAGAAGTCGGTTAACCCTTTCTATTACACGCTGTAGGTGTAGGGTTGGTTAAATTCACGGTTGTAGGGTTGGTTAAATCCTGTACGTCACATACATGATTGTGTATAACTGAATCCTGGGACCCTACTGCTCACTGGCCTATAAGGGAAATAAAAAAAAAAATATATATATATATATATATATATATATATATATATATAATGTGTGTGTGTGTGCCTATACTTTGAGTGCCACATTCCCAAGGGCTCCTTTTAAATGGAACAAATGAG
>CAJPDP010606522.1:0-10186 GCA_905336975.1 Bombina variegata variegata
AAAGGCAACAAAATAAATAATAAAAATAAATTGCAAATTTTAACTGCACATAATTAAACATCTATATATTATAATATCATAATGTTTAGACTCCAAGATTGTGATAGAAAATATTTAATTATTTATAATGAACTACATTTTCCAGATTTTATTTTATTAATTTGAAGGGTGTACGAAAGCCATAATTAAGCCTTCTTGATTCAGATAGAACCTGAAAATTATAGAGACTTCTGTCTAATTCTTTGTTAAACAACTTTCTCATGCATTCATATTATGACATTGGTACTCTTGATATCCTTTATTGAAGAGCTTTTGTATACTGTATATGAAGTGTGAACATTTCCTGAGCACTGTATTGCAGAAGTGTGTGTAACAATGTTTTCAATAATGTCATACACTGTTGTGCCCAGTAGCGCAGCAGTGTTTGCAATAATGTATAACATTATTGTTGCAAACAGTGCTGCCATATAAAGTTCAAGACACGTGTATGCTACTGAGTCTACCTAGGTATGTTCTCCAGCAATGGATACCAAGAAAACAAAGTAAATTTGATCTTGGATTTCAAATAGAAAGTTGTTTAAAAGGTTAGTATTAAAGGGACAGTATACAACAATTTCCATATAACTGCATGTAATAGACACTACTATAAAGAAGAATATACACAGATACTGATGTAAAAATCCAGTATAAAACCTTTTGAAAACTTACTTGGAAGGGGGACGGAGCTAACCGCAATACAGAGCGGTAGCATTCTCTGGGAGCTCCGTAAAAAAAATCACACTTTGAGGGGGTTATTAGGAGAAAAGTGGCCTAAATACAGGACCCTAAATTATCTCACACATTGTGAGGACGACACCGGGTGAAGTAAGTAGAAATGTCCCGGGATTAATCGCATCAGAAAAACAAGTCAGCCGCAGGTGCAGCCCAGAACAAAGAATCAAGCCTGCATAGCGGTAGAAACACAGTTAAAGTGAAAGAAGCAGGAAATCAACGTGAATCGCCAAAACACGACCAGGAGACTTTTATAGAGGACATCACAGAGACTAACCATCACAAAAAAGATAAGGGATGTACTCTATGCACCGCAACACGGCGTCTCACACATCTACATACTGTAAACACATTGCTAAAACAGAGAGCAGAAAAATCACCATACCCCAAATAATAGCCCTGCACTCAATAGTAACGCCTATACTTTTTATCAAGACACAAAATATAAAGGAGTGAATAAAAGGAAAATAGGGGGATTGGAGGAAGACTGAACCAGGTCAATATAGGAAAGCAAAGCAACAATAGACACCATCGCATTCCCAAGTTCACAATGTGCTGATTAGCTCACATGTAAGCCTGCATCAAATGCCAACAGCAATCTGAACCATTGGCAAATGTACCCTACCCACCTCAACCATAAAAATTGAATGTTAGCATAGTTCTGAAAGAAAATCAGGAAGAACCTATACAAACAAATACCTCTCACGGAATCCTAGTTTATTAACAGAATGAAGAACAAAACGCAAACAGTGAAATAAAGCACAAAGAAGCGCCATCATCTCCAGGGACTAACGCTCCAGCAACCCCTGAAAGCTCTGCTGGCACACAATCAACACCACCACCTAATCAGGAGCTACTCCTACAAATAAAAGCCCTATTCCAGGAAGAATTCAAAACTGCACTAACACAAAATTCGACAAAACATCTTGGAGATCGAACTGAAATTGAGGAGAGATTAGAAAAAGTATTTGGGGAACTACCTAATGTAGAAAAAACAATCCAAGAACAAGCCTACCAAATACGAAAACTCGAGGATCAACTTGAAGACCTAAAAAATCGCTCTAGGAGGTCTAATCTCTGCATATGCAACTTGCCAGAGACATACACTAACCTTTCCAAATACAGTAACTAAACTTTTCCAGCTACTTTTACCAGATACAGACAAGTCATTACTTTTAATGGACGGGGTTCATAGAGCTCTGACAAGACCTCCTCAGACATCCCAACATAGAGATATAATAGTAAAAATCCACTACAGCTGATACAATGGAAAAAATATTGCATGATCATAGGGGGATACTTCACCTTGACTTTAGACGATAATAAAGATAGGTCCAAGGGAATAGGGCAAACAGGGCAATATCGTAGCACAACCCAAAAAATACTCAGACTTCCTTCTCAACCATAATCTAGTAGAAGGATGGAGAATACTAAACCAGAGGGAGAGAGACTATACCTACTACTCAGTACACAATTCCTTCTCAAGAATCGACTATGTATTACTAAGTCAGATATTAGTACCCCTCATATGAAAGGCTAATGTTTTAAATTGCATATAGTCTGATCACGCAATGGTAGAAGCTACCATCAAGGGAATATTGAACCCTAATAGAACACCTTCATGGGTACTGAACTCCAGATTACTTAAAGACACATTGTTATCACAAACACTAACAATTGAAATCAACCAATTCATTGAAACTAACAAGGGATCCACATCCAATCCAGTCCATACATGGGGGGGCCTTAGAGGCTTTCATCAGAGGCTTTCTAATCACTGAATCAAACAAAAGGAATAAAATAAGAAAGACTAGGGTCGAGACTTTAAGGGGGGGGGGGAGATAATAAGCCTAAAACAACAATAACTAATCCAAGCTGTACAACAGCTAGACTCCTTGATAAAAAAAAAAAATTAGGAACTAGACAAATTACTGAAAAAGGATGCAACGAGATCTATAAGGCTGCATGACACACAATATTTTAATATACACCAATAGGCCAGATAAGATGTTAGCAAATAAATTAAAAGAGATTACCAGAGCCTCAACAGTCCTACAATTGCTACAATCCAATGGTAAACCGACAAATGATCCTCTAGAAATAGCTAATATTTTTTCCAATTTTTTCCAAAACCTATACAACCTATCTGACTGACCGACCGAGACTAGCAAATCGACTGACCTTCAGAATTTTTTTTAGATCATAGCTCCGTACGTACGCTCTCCATAACTGAAGTAGACAAGTTGAACGAACCTATATCAATCCAAGAAGTCCTCTTAGCTATAAAAGACCTTAAAGTCAATAAAGCCCCTGGACACAATGGATACTCTGGCTCCTTTTATAAAAATTTTGCCGAAGTCCTAGCCCCACAACTTGTATTAATATTTAATACTATTATGCAAGGAGGCGAAATTACCCATGAAATGTTGCTAGCAAGGATATCAGTCATACCGAAGCCAGGGAAAAACAAACAATTATGCCAAAACTACAGACCTATTTCTCTCATAAACCAGGACATCAAGCTGTTTATTAAGATACTGGCTAATAGACTCAACACACCCCTATTAAACCTTATCCACTCAGATCAAGTGGGTTTTGTAAAAACCCATGAAGCCCAAAGATGTCCTTTTTCCCCACTATTATTTGCCCTCTGTATAGAACCCCTTGCAATTACATTTAGAAATAAACCAGAATTATTTGGAATTTTGGTAGTGGACAAACAGCACAAATCAGCCTTATTTGCAGACAACATAATTCTTACACTAACAAAACCCCTTATGTCGCTCCCACCCCTATACCAAACCCTACACAACTTTAGCCTCCTTTCAGGCTAAAAGATCAATGAAGAAAAATGTGAAGCAATAAGTATAAATGTACCTGAGATAACCAAAAAACTAATAGAATTAAACTTTACATTCAAATGGGCAAAGAAAACTATCAAATATTTAGGCATAAATATAGCTAGTGACATCCCCACCCTTTATCAACACAATTATAAACCCTTATTCACACATCTTAAACAATTAATGTCCAACTGGAATAGACATAAATTAACCTTCTTTGGTAGACTGGTAGTAACTAAAAGGACTATCCTCCCCAAGATTCTATACTTATTTAGATCATTACCTATATCTGTACCTATATCAGACCTGGACAAACTACAAAGAGATATTCTACACTTTGTGTGGAATAACAGAAAAGAAAGTAAAAAAGTAAAAATATACTAATGAGACATAAAAGAGGAGGAGGACTGGGTCTCCCAAATTTAGTATCTTATTACTATGTGGCCAGGATAGATCAGACAGCCTTATGGTACAACACGTCTAGTGACATTCAATGGGTACAACTAGAAGCGGATATCCCAAAAACGAATAAGATTTTCAAACTCTTCTGGACACCTACATCCTGTAGACCCCCTCAAGTGAAGAGTTATGTGACCATTGCGCACACACTATTTATTTGGAATAAGGTATTATCTAAATTCTCACTCATTAACTACATCGAAAATCACTGCACTAGTAACCTAATCCTCCCCAATAGACAGAATAGCACAAGACAAGTGGGCAAACAAAGGCCTGTATAGAATCGCAGATACCAAGATTAATTGAAAATTCATGACAAATCAGCAATATAACGAACTAGACCCCACAGATAAACACACGTGGTTCCACTATATACAGCTAAGATCTAGGGTACGTGAAGTACTAGGTCCTACACTAACTTTAGCAATAACCACAATTCCATTAGAATCTATATGTCTTGCAAAAGCCAGAATTAAAGGCTCAATACGGAACTTATACCCTTCCTTTAATATAACTGATGCAGATAAAAAGACCCCACAGATGAGAAAATGGGAAGTAGAACTTGGGCAAGAATGGCCATAAAACACTTGGATCAAGACCTTGAAGCAAGGTACAGCATTTACTTGTAACGCAAATCTTCAAGAAAATTACCTTAAAACAGCATATAGGTGGTATCTGCACCCTACACGTATACACAAAACTAGGGGCACATCCAACAACTTATGTTTTAGGGATTGTGGAAAGGAGGGAACCTATTGACATACTTGGTGGCATTGCAGTAAAATTCATAGTATCTGGCAACAGACAACCAGACTCCTAAGCACTATATTTGAGAAAGGTGACATTATTAAACCAGAGCATGCAATCTTACACTTCCCAATACAAGGCTTCCCTCCAAGACACAAACTAATTGCATTAATATGCTAAGCAACCAGGTTAAGTATTGTGAAATATTGGAAAACAGAACCTCCTAGTTTTAAGGTTATAGAACAAAAAATAAATGATATATATCAAATGAGTAGTTCAGCAGCTAACCTACTATCCACAAAAGAGCAATTTCTGGATCTCTGGGAACCGTGGATTATGTATTCAGAAGCCAAACAGAGGGACTCGAAGGAACTGACCTCGAAGAGGTTGGAGAGAGATTAAGAGAGATTGTGAGAGATTTACTTGCAATTTATGCCATAAATGTTCATAGCCTTAAGGGGACACTGAACCCATTTTTTTTCCGTGATTCAGATAGAGCACGCAATTTTAAGCAATTTTCTTTTTACTCCTTATCAATTTTTCTTTTTTCTCTTGCTATCTTTATTTAAAAAAGAAGGCATCTAAGCTAAGGAGTCAGCCAATTTTTGATTCAGTACACCGGACAGCACTTGTTTGTTGGTGGTTGAATTTATCTACCAATCAGCAAGAACAACCCAGGTTGTTCACCAAAAAAAGTCAGGCATCTAAACTTACATTCTTGCTTTTCAAATAAAGATTCCAGAAGAATGAAGACAATTGGATAACAGGAGTTAATTAGAAAGTTGCTTAAAAATGCAAGCTCTATCTGAATCACAAAAGAAAAAAATTGTGTTCAGTGTCCCTTTAAAGAAACTTGTAGTTGAATAAAAACATTGCCAGAGTGTATAATAAATTATGTGTGAACAAAAAGGTATTTTAGGAAGAGATGCACTTTACTATTTAAGTGATGTATTACATATGCATACTTGTCATACTACTTATTGCATTGTATATTTTCTTTTTTGTTTTGTATTATTATTATTATATAAAAATTCAATAACATACTATTATAAAAAAAAAACTTACTTGGAAGCTACAAATGTAGCAAGGTTTATGAGGTTAGACTGGGACACCCACTGAAAGGGACTGAGAGCGGAACCTCCACTGCATATGAAAAGACCCATTATACAAACAGGAGCAAGCTGAAGTCTATAGATAGCAGTATATATCTGAAACTTTGGGGCTTGGTTAGAAGTCTTAAAATCAGCACAATGTTATTTAAAAATAAGCAAAACTATACGTTGTTACAAAAACACTCCCAGATGAGCTATATAAAATGGATCATCTACAAAACATTTCTGCAAAGAAAGATCTAGTGTACAATGTCCCTTTAACAACTGTCATGCCTTTAACTGCATATTGTTTTCAAGCTAATCCCAGGGTTTAACGTCACTTCTAAATGTAGGGAAAAAGTCATTTCTTACACGTTTGCTGCTATTTCTTACTAGTCTTCTAGCCCTGAATATTATCAGAAGCAACATCTAAAACGTTACTAGGCAGAAGTGGACTTGCAGAGGAAACTGTTGTAATATGCACAAAAGCAAAGGACTATGGGTAAGTGCGCTACTTCATAATGTTAAGAGGGCAAAGCCTAAATATGATGAATAATTAGCAGATGCTGCATCTGGGAAAAAGACAAACAAGTATAGATAATCCATTCCCAAGAGAATTGTGCACACATCACTATAAAAAGCACAGATACGCTTCTGCACTGCTGTAATCCAATTTCATTTTATTGTCTAACTTTTGAAAAGAATACCTAGATAGGCTCAGAAGATAGGGGCAAGCTGCACATATATGCTTCTTGTCATTGGCTTTGTAATGTGTTTAGCTAGCTCCCAGTAGTGCATTGTTCCTCCTTCAGCAAAGGATACCAAGCGAATGAAGTAAAAATTTACAATAGAAGTACACTGTATACACAAAAGTTATTTAAAAATGCAGTCTCTATATGAATCATGAAAGAAAAATGAGGAGTTGAGTGCCCTCTGAGAAAGGGAATTCCAATTTTAAGAAACTTTTCAGTTTAATTTTATTAACAAATGTACTTTGATCCCTTGATGTCCTTTTTTGAAAAGCATACTAAGGTAGGCTTAGTAGAAGCAATGCACTACTGGACGCTAGGTGTTGGTTGCACATATACCTCGTTATTAGCTTATCAGATGTCTGCATCTAACTGAAAGTAGAGCAATGCTGCTCCGGAACTTTAACTATGTGTTTAATCCCTTTGCAGACGTTAAATAGACAGTTATATGTAATCAACAGTGCAATAATAAAATACTATAACAAGAGAGCATTCTTTTCACACGTGTATGTCCCTTTAACATAAAAGGTACGGTTTCCATTGAGCAAGTGAAAAACACTGTGTTGTAAAGATTACTTCATTATGATAGGAATTTTGTATAAATCAAAAAAAACATAATGATATAAACCATGGTGAGAAACATTTGGATCCAGCTTCTTTAGCATCTTTTTAAAAGGCCACACGTCTGATACAAGCTTCAATGTTTAGTTGTATTTTGAGATCATCATTTACTATAAAACCCATCAATATTTTGTGTATCCTCACGACAATATGTAACTATAGAAGAAAGATATTAACTTCACTAGCAAATATCTGGGAGCCCATTACTTGAGATCAGCCATATTAGATGGTCAAAAAGAACGTTTTACAAAGAGGCACTCTAGTATGATCTGATCCTAGGATTGAAATTAATCCCAACTGAGGAAATTCTCTGAGCAGAGAGTTTAAAGAAGGAAAAGCATTAGACAGATCAAACCTCAGAGCGGCTACAGAAGATGGACCTCTGAGAACCCTGTGGCCAGATAATTCCATCAGAAATGTCACAAACCTTCATGTCTCAGACGGAAGATAAATGATGGAATTTCAGTCACATGGGGGGTTGAAATGTCTTCAAAATATTACACCTCAAGAGACATTGTGGATTTTACCAGAATATTCAGCTCAACGGGAGCTTAAAAATAAATAAAAGTAACCAAAGACTTCACATATAGCTAAACTCTACATGTGAGAGTCTAAAAATGCTTTAAATAAACGTTATTTAAAATGTATTTAGCCATTTGAATCTTCTAAACAAGTTCTCTCTTATCTATCTTTTAAAGGGACACTAAACCTAATTTGTTTCTTTCATGATTCTGATAGAGCGTGCAATTTTTAACAACTTTCTACTTTACTCATATTATCAATTTTCTTCATTCTTTTGCTATCTTTATTTGAAGAAGCAGGGATGTAAGGTTAAGAACCGGCCCATTTTTGGTTCAGCACCTGGGTAGCGCTTGCTGATTGGTTTGCTACACTTAACCACCAATCAGCAAGTGTTAGGTGTTGAACCAAAAATGGGCTGGTTCCTAACCTTACATTCCTGCATTTTCAAATAAAGATAGCAATTGAATGAAGAAAAATTGATAATATGAGTAAAGTAGAAAGTTGTTTACAATTTCATGCTCTATCTGAATCATGAAAGAAAACATTTAGGTTTAGTGTCCCTTTAAAAAGGTAGATAATACCTTATTACCCATTCCCCAGTTTTGCATAACCAACACTGTTATATTAATACACTTTTTACCTCTGTGATTACCTTGTATCTAAGCTTCTGCAGACTGCCCCTTATTTCAGTTCTTTTTATAAACTTGCATTTTAGCCAATCAGTGCCCTCTCATAAGTAACTCCATGGGTGTGAGCAAAATGTTATCTATATGGCACACATGAACTAATGCCTTCTAGCTGTGAAAAATTGTCAAATACATTAAGATAAGAGACGGCCTTCAAGGGATTTGAAATTAGCATATGAGCCTACCTAGTTTTAACTTTCAACTAAGAATACCAATAGAACAAAGCAAATTTGATGATAAAAGTACATTTGAAAGTTGTTGTTTTTTAAATTGCATGCTCTATCTGAATCATGAAGATTTAATTTTGACTAAACTGTCCCTTTAAAAGCATTAAGGCTTGTCTGATATGTTATTCTATAGCAGCACAACAGAAATGACTTGTAATGACAATGAGTTTAGGTCTCTAAGACCATAAGCAAAAGGAAATCATTGAGTTTCAGTGCTGCTATATGTGAAGAAAGGGTTTGTTTTCCAAAGATAAAACAAAGTTTTGTTTTCTTTAGGTTGATAAGGTTTGCAGTAAGTTTTTAACTTTTATTTCTATAGGTATTTTATTCTCAACCAGGGAACTGTGCCTGAAGGCTGTAGGTGATAGGGTTGCAAATCTATAGTTTACAATAAAATAAACTATTTTAAATAATGTAGAAATTAAAGGGACAGTTCACCCAAAAATGTTCTCTTATTTAAATTGTTCCCAATGATCTATTTGACCTGCTGGAGTGTATTAAATTGTTAACAAGTAGCTCCTTTACCCCTATTTTTGCAGTTGAAATAGCCGATTTAGCTTGTGGTTTCCCAACCTATACTGAAAGTTTTGGATACTGGAGATTCAGCTATTGAATAGCCTAAGTAAACACAGCCAGCGAAGAAATTAAACTCACAGTGGGGTGCAGAATAGGTAATAAAATGATAATGTATTGAGCTTTAGTTTTCCAGACAAATATAAGATAAGGAAGCAAGTCTGTGAACACAAAGCGATAACATAATGAGATCTGATTATAATAGGCTGTGGTTTAAAATCGCAAAACCAGCTACTTCATATACACAAATAAACCTGAAAATGCAATTTCAAATTGACAATACATTAATACAAAAAATGTGAACAGTGTACTGTCCTTTAACAATTTACAACTATTAAAAAAAATATTAAGCATATATGTACATACACACATTAGGGCTGTGTAATTAATTGTGATATGTAATATGTGAATCGCACGAGGCTGCTATTCTTTATCAAAACAAAAACAAATAAATTATGCTTACATGATCAATTTATTTCTTTCAGGATATTGAGAGTTCACAACATCATCAATTACTAGTGGAGAATATCACTCCTGGCCAGCAGGAGGAGGCAAAGAGCACCACAGCAAAGCGTGTCACTCCCCTACCCATAATCCCCAGTCATTTGACCGAAGGAAAATGGAAAAAAAGGAATATCACAAAGGTATAGAGGTGCAGTAAAAAATAACGTTCTTAAAGTGAAGGTAAATTTTGGTGAATGAAAGCCCGTTTTTTTAACAATACTATTAAACACAGGGGCACTTTCATTCATCAAAGTTTACAAAGCAGCCATTTTGTTAAAAAAAAATTACCTTTTTTTCTTTTCACTGCTACAGCAGCTTCCCCCACCTAGAGATCCTCTATTCACACGTCAGCAATGACTAATCCGGCTTCCTCCAATCACAGCATTACTTCAG
>CAJPDP010606602.1:0-13774 GCA_905336975.1 Bombina variegata variegata
ATCACTTTTAATGTAATTATAATAAAGTTAACATAAGTTTTATATCTTAAGTAACACAGAACCTATTAACTGTTTAATTACAGTAGGATACACATCTAGCAGTCGTGAGTGCTACTAATTCTCACTTTTTGTCCCTCTCTCCCCCTGTTCCTTTAAATTGCAATATATATAAAAAACAGAAATGTCATTGAACGAAATGTATATAAGAACATGAGTATAAACAAATGTGCTAGTGAATGAGGGTAAACTAATATCTTCAAAATAAGAAAAAAGAAAAAATGGGATTGAGTGAAGGCAACAATTTAAATATTTGTTGAAAATAAAGATGGTACTAAAAAAAGAAGGGGGGGGGTTTGAACTAAAAAATGTGTTAAAAGGAAAAAAAATTATATTTGAAACAGACAGTGAATAATATCCCAAAACAGGGGACAAAGAACAAGGGAAACAAATTAATTAAAGGCAGCCAAGTCTAAATTGGAGTTGAGACCTGATGGAAACATCGTGTTAAGTTTGTGAATTCAAAAAGTCTCATGTTGTCAACGTAGAGACTTTTGAAATATCCAGATTTTTTAATTGTAATTAATTGTAGTTTTTGTGGGGTTCAGTACATAGGACGTACCTCCAGAAAAGCTAGGTTACGTTGGGGGGAACATTGGCTCAATTGCAAAAATTGCAAGAAGAGAAATATTAAACACAGCATACCAGAACATTGCCTTACCAAACATGAGGGCAATCCTGATATCTTTAAATTTTATCCTATTGATTATATTCCCCCTTCCACAGATTACAATAGAATAATTAAACTCAGACAACGTGAGACTTTTTGGATTCACAAACTTAACACATTGTTTCCATCAGGTCTCAACTCCAATTTAGACTTGGCTGCCTTTAATTATTTTTTTTCCTTTGTTCTTTGTCCCCTGTTTTGGGATATTATTCACTGTCTGTTTCAAATATACATTTTTTTTTCCTTTTATCAAATTTTTTAGTTCAATCTCCCCCCCCCCCTTTTTAGTACCATCTTTATTTTTCAACCAATTTTTCAATTGTTGCCTTCACTCAATCCCATTTTTTCTTTTTTCTTATTTTGAAGATATTAGTTTACCCTCATTCACTAGCACATTTGTTTATACTCATGTTCTTATATACATTTAGTTCAATGACATTTCTGCTTTTTATATATATTGGAAATGTTCAAAAATATCTTTTCATTTCATCTCTTTTAATCCTTCCATTTCACTTTTAGTACACATATTAATTCATTTTCATATTTCTCTCTTTATGAGACTTTCATGATATCGCTATCTAAAACTTCTTTTAGGCTCATAAGATTTATCCATGTGGCGATCAGCTACAATTTATAACCTTCCAAAGTTTAGTATCAGTTCCGGTTGTATTACTTAACAATCTTTACCAGTTCAATCACTATCTGTTTGGAAGAATATTCATTTTTTCAGCCATTTGTGTTTCATACTGAGCCGCTCACATACTTACTTTTAATGTTTTTAATTTTAGGGATTATGCTTTTATTGATTTTATTATTTACATAGATTGTAACATTTGTTTTTAAATATGTGACTTTATTATGCTCCAATGGTTAGGCATCTGATATGTTACATTGTATCAATTCTGTTACAAATGCCACCATTGGTGCATTCATTGTTCAATCACATCCGTTGTATGCTTTTTTAAGCCTCATGGTAGGCACTGTTTGTAACTAACCTGAGAAACGAGTTTTAAGCTCAAATAAATACATTTTATCATCATACTCGGATGTTTTAATATCCCCTGTTTTGTTTGGAGAAGTGAATTACTCTCCCACCATGGTTATTATACTTCTAGCAGACATTTCAAATTGTTTGCCGTGCTCATGGCACAATCCAACCTTTGGCTTCTTATCATAACTATTCCAACAATCATTTTCAGACAGAGGGAGCCTGTGTTCCTGTTGTGGAGAATCAACAGCCGGACCTGTTGCCGATCAAACCACATTTGCTCTCAGCGTACTGACTGCTGAAAAACATCAGCCTGCCTGTTTACACTTCTTATACCAAGAGTGCCACTATCCTTGTGAGTACCTGTTCACCTGTTTCATGTCACATTGTCCTGCAAATGTTTTGAGTTATCTACACCATGAGGCGCTTTCTTTTTGTTTTCACTATCTAGATCCACTGACTCACCATCGGTCTCAAGAAAAGCAGCCCACATTTATATATACCTTTTAAAAGCGGACTTCATCTGTTTTTTCACAAATTGTTGTTTATTTTTATTTAGTGAATTTTATTTTGTATGAATTTCACTGTAAAAATCACTTTTATTATTATTATTTTTGTTGCCATATTTTTATTTATATTTTTTTATTTTGCATTCTTCATTTTTTATTCTTTATGGGTAGTTATATATTTTTCTCATATATATTATTTTTATATTGTCACTCATTATATTGTCACTTGTTACGCATATATCTATATTGATAGCACATATATCCATCCATTGTTACCAATTGGTTTTATAATTTTTCCCCTCTCTGTTATCCTATCCATTTAGTGCACCCTATTCCTATGCTCACTGTATAGTTTTTATTTATACATTTGAACATCTATTTATTAATGATCCAATAGTGCCCATTTTTTATCACCTGCCCAAAGTCCATAAGGGTTTGGATGACATTAAGGGGCGACCTATCGTTGCGGGTATTGGCTCACTATGAACATCTGTCGGAGTGGGTGGATAATATACTTCAGCCATTGGTTATGTCCCTTACGAGTTATCTGAGAGATACAGCCCATATGTTGACTCTGGTAGAAAAAGTGCACGTTGATGAAGATATGAGCTGATTAACAGTAGATGTTACTGCATTATACACTTTTATTCCCATACATTAGGGATTACAGCTGTTCATATTTTCGTGGATCTTATGACTGATTATAGTGATGAGACTAAGGATTTTATATTAAGATCAATTAAGTTCCTGTTGGAACATAACTATTTTCTCTTTGAGGGTATTTGCTATCTCCAGAAGAGAGGTACAGCAATGGGTGCAAGATTCACCCCATCATATGCCAACCTGTTTATGGGTTGGCTGGAAAATATCTTTCTTCTTGGAGATAGCAACCCCTTTTCTCAAAGGATCAAATTCTATAAGAGATTTATAGGTGATATTGTCTTCATAAGTACATTCAGCAATAATGAAGCCAACAGTTTTGTGGAGTATTTAAATGGCTGTATACCAGAGATTACATTTATGTATGAGTGGCATAAGTCTGAGATCAATTTCTTAGATATCAAACTGAAATTTGACTTTCTACATAAACATGTAGACACTAGTCTATATCGTAAGCTTATTACAGCCAATGTGTTGCTTCATTCCTCGAGTGCACATCCCAAACATGTGTTTCGTGGAATTGCGAAAGGGCAATTCTTGAGGAATTGACTCATAAGTTCAAGGGCTGATACATTCGAGGTTGAATCTAAAGACCTGGCAAATAGGTTGAAACATAGAGGGTACTCAAAGGAACTAGTTAATAAAGTACTTGAAGAGACAAAAATACAAGAACGTACTGTACTGTTGCATAAACCAAGGAGGAAAAAAGACAGGTACTATGAAACTACTAGGAAACCAACATTTGTCACCAAATTTTCCTCTCAATACTATTAGGTATGTAATATCATCAAGAAGTATCTACCCATTTTATATGGGGAGGTTCTTCTCAAGGATAGTATTAAACAAGGTTGCAAATTTGTTTACTCGAGGAACCTTACTCTAGGCAATTTGGTGTCCCCAAGTCAATTGAAATGTCCTCTGAGGAATAGCTCTTGGCTTACCCACAATGGCACTGGTGTGGGGGGAGTTGTAAGGCATGTGATCACATTAAAGTAGGTCCAAATTTCACTTAGTTTTCGACAGGTCAGAGTTTTGATACCAAAGGCTGTGTTAAGTACTCTTCGACGTTTGTGATATACCTTATTGAATGCTCATTCCAAACAGTATGTATGGATGACAACCCAAATGTCCATACCAGTATACGTGAGCATCTTGGATATATCACAAATGTCAAATGCTGTTCTGAACTTTATCGATGTTCACAAGGGACAGGTGTCTACGTTCAAGTGGAATGCGATTGAACTAATCAAAAATCCCCCCAGAGGGGGTTATAGGTGGTCTATTTTGGCCAGACAGGAGGTGTACTGGATTAACAAGTTAGGTACTTTGACTCCTGTTGGCTTTAACTCAGAGAATGACATAATAAACTTCTGGGAGTGATTCCTCTGAGTAAAATAGACAGTTATGTTTGCCTTTGTACATCGACATAGTGAGCCATTACTTTTTGACATCTTACACTAATTCACTTTATCTTCTAGTTTACTTTAAATGCTAGAAATACCAATGATTTCTTCTTTTTATATGTGAGATTACTAATATATAAATTAACTAATAAAGTATGTTTAAACTGTTCAACTATTGTGTACATATATTAGCTACAAAGTTATGATAGATCTATGTTTGATCGTGCATCAATTGGCTTGCAATACTTTTGTATTTGTTTGCTCAGCTGGTATTATGAGGTGTTTTTTTGCTATTAATAATACTAAATATTGTTTATTATCATTATTATTAGTTGTTGTTATTATTTATTTTATTATTGGTATCATTATCTCACATAGAAGCATTGCGAATATCTAACAATAGTTAGTATTCAGTGTGTCAAGTATAAAACAGTTGAAATCAGTGTACATTTTATGTATATGATGTACTGTATATGTAAATTACCCATGTTATCAATGGGATAACCTTTTGTTTGTATATATGACTGGTAGCATGAATAATGGGTGTGTTTTTAATCAACCAATTGTAAAGGGGTTTGCCCTTTAAATACATGTAGCATCTAATGTCACATATAATCTATGATTATGGTGAAGTACCGCCAAAACGCGTAAGACTGTGATCTTACATGCTACTCTCAGTGTCTCCTGGATGCTGCTTTGCTATTTTATTTTGTATCCTATTTCCAAATAAAGATTGAAAAAATTTTTTTACTCAAAAGGGCTTTCGTTGCTTTCCTGGAACTTTATATTTTTTGATCCCTAGCCTTGGTCTGGGAGCCATGTCTGCCTGCTGATCATTGAACTCCAGCTTTTTTCATGAGACAACAGAGTCAGTCTGAGAGTGAACTCACCACATTCCATTCCTAAAAGGAGCTGTCACTAGGCTGGGTGGTGTATGTTCGGTCCTGTTCATTACATTACTTCCAGGCAACATGCCCCTCTTACCTGCATTGTGGGGTCTGCGGGCCAGGATTGCATCTAAGTCTTCCCCTATGTGCAGCTCACATATTTCTTTACCTTAGGGGGAAAGGAGCTTGCTGCGCCCTGCTGCCCCTCCTCATCTTTTCCAAATATGCCTCCCAATGAACAGACCTTGTTGGCCTGGGCCATAACACGCCTCTGTATTATAGCAACTAGGGTCAGAATCTTCTTGACACAGGGCCATATGACACATTGTCACAAAATAATAATAATGCAAGTATGATCCAATCCATAGAATGGAACTTCTAAGAAACATTTGGTGTTACGCCAATGTTGCTCTGTCACAGAGACCTACATTGGATTTAGCCAATTTAGCCAAATTGTAGAAACACACATTTTTTTGGAAATACAGTTTTATTTTTAGAATACAAATCTTTAATTAGAAATATAATTAGAAATATAATTTTTAAACAATATCTGCTATATTGTGTCGAAGATTTGGAAAACAGGAGTGGCCACAATTATTTGCGCATAGTAGGAGTGCCTGAATCAATAAGGGGCAAAGCACTCATGGAATTCATGGCAGTCACAGGGTTGGCCCTGACATCCTGCCAGGCACTAGAAGTAAATCCAGACAGGTAATTTTCAAGTGCCTTAACTTCCAGGAGAAGATCCTCCTTCTACAGGCATACAGAACACAAAACGAAGTAAAGCATGAAACTAACCGTCTCCTATTGTTCCAAGAATATTCAATGGAGGTTACTAAAAAAAGGAAGGACTTTGCTCCCCTCTGCTTGAGGCTACACGAGCAGGATGGCAGGTGGCTCTACTCTACCCTGCTAAACTCTGCATGGCTACACCCACAGGCCCTAAAAAATGTCCACTCCCCGTAAGCTTTGGAGGCATACTTAGCCACAGAAAACAGAAACCAACAACCACCTAACTCTGGAAACAGAGACTTGGGCTCCTGAGAAAGATAAGTATTTTATATATTTTGGCTACTAAGGCTAAGACTTACCCTAGTGTACCTTTGCGCATAGCATAACTAAGATGCGCAAACCACAATTTAGTTCTACATTTATAAGTGATATCTCACTGTTTACATTTTTTCCTAAAATATATATGACTCACCCACACAAGTGGGCTAGCAATAAGATAATTGTTACTGTTATGTTTATGATAGTTATTTCTAGACTTATTGGTTACTTACTGTTGACTGACTCTACTATTCTAGGCCCTGAGCAACTTTGTATTAATACACCTACCTCACAAATACATGGTCACAGGTTACACTACACTTCACACACCTTACTAGACCCAATGACAAAAAAGGGAGACATATTTATATTGCCTTCTGACACCACCTAAACACTCCCTTCCCAGCTCCCGATACCACACCTTTTACTAACCAAAAAAGAGGCCTCTGCCCCAACACCCTCTTTAAAAAAAATTGATATTTTCTTTATCACTTTGAGTAAGTGCTTCAGAGTACTACATTTCTTGCTATGCACAGAAACCATGTTTATTAAATGGAATGCTACACCACATACCTTTTCCACTCACCCCACTTTTGTACGCCTAACACATAGAAGAGTGACCTTACATATTCCTTCACAGACCATGATGCTCAAAGGGTTTCTGTTTAAACATGGGAGCTATCCTACCATTTCTTATAAGAACCTTAGGTTTACTACTAATTCCAGAGGAATTTGTCATGATGTTATGTTGTCCCCACCTAAACTGGCTAGATATTGCTCCCACAACATTTTGTTGTTTATGTTATTGTTATTAGTAATATGTTCTGTTCTACTATATAATAGCTTATCTACATCCATGCCCCTCTGACATAGGATAATGGCACTTAAAATCCTTACTTTGAATTTGGGTGGTATTAATTCCAATTTTAAACACTGATGTGGCCCTCCTTCAGGAGACACAGTTAGGAGATGAGGAACATGAGAAACTACGGAGTGACTGGGTGGGGAGAGTTATCTACCTTTCCTATAATTCCTCCAGTAGAGGACTGGCCATTTTCTTTGGCAAACATTTACACATAGAAATACACAATACTATCATCGATAGAAATACACAATACTATCATCGACCCAGATGGCAGGTTCCTCATTTTACAAATCTCAATTAACTCGGTTAATTACACACTATGTAATATATACGCACAAAATCATTAAATTATATCTTTCTGGGAAAATCTTTCTCAAAACCTGGCTCCCTTTGCAGGCTCAAAGTAAATTTGTAGGGGGCGACTTTAATTTGTCTCCTCAACCTCTTATAGATAGAACTTGGTCACAGAACAATACAACAAAACAAAGACTGCGAACCTATAAAGGGAAATTTGAAAATAAAGTCTTTCAATTACTCTCTGACACCTTGGCCGTGTGTCAGACATATGTCGTAGAAGACATCCAGAAGACAGAGATTATTCCTTTCTCTCTAAAGCTAATACCTCACTATTCCGAATTACAGTCGTGGACGGTTTGATTACACAGGTCACCTCAGAAACAATACATAATATAGTGGTCTACGACCATGCCCCGGTGGAGATAACTATAGGCTATGCCCCCAAATGCCCCACCAGAAATTCCCTATGCTTCCCCTCATATCTTCTCACCTCTGAGCCCTTTCAGAAATCACTTATCCATGATTGGAACAACTACTATACAAACAACTCAATACATCTAACTAATCCACAGTTATTTTGGGAGGCTGCTAAAGCAGTCCTTACTGGTCATATTATTTTATACCTAGCTGACCTTAAACGTAAAACTCAATGTAAACATAACGCCCTACAAACAGTATTGTGCCAAGCCTACCTAGATTATTGTACCCATAACACGCGTCATACCTATGACACCTATATCATGGCTAAATCTGAATTGGATGCTTTTGTTAGACAAAAAAAAACATGCTTGCCTGCTAAAAACAGCAAGTAAATTCTACCGCTTTGGCAATTCGGGCAGACTCTGGCCAATTTGGTTAAAACACATTCCACCAAAAAAGATATAGCGGCACATAGATACGGATCAAAAACTTACAAAACCCCTTCAAAGTTAGCACATTGTTTAGCAAATTACTATTCCCAATTATACAACAACCAAACCTACCTGTCTCACACAACAATTTCTGGCATTTTCTCACATGCGACAATTCACGACAGATCAAATTGATACCTTAAATGCCCCAATATCTACTGAAGAGATTCAGTTTACTATCAAATCCCTGTCTCTAGGGAAAACCCCAGGTCCGGATGGACTTCCAACAGAATTCTAGAGACTTCTATCTCCTAAAATATCCCCTATCCTCTCCAAGGTATATAACACTCTTCTCCATGAAGACGGGACCCCCTCAAATTCTTTTGTTTCGGCCCATATTACCCTAATTCCTAAACCAGGAAAATACCATACCCTCCTAAAGTTACTCTTAAATACTGACTACAAGATACTCATGAAAATCCTAACCAATAGACTAAAGAAATTCCTTTCCTCCCTGCTGAACCCTGACTAAACTGGGTTTGTATTTGGTAGAACCTCAGTAGTCAACATACGTAAAGTTCTCCATGCTATTAACCACTACTGGATGAAGACTAGGAATCCACAACACAGTAGAGACCAGGAGGCCTTCCTACTATCTCTTTATGCAGAGAAGGCCTTCGATAGAGTCGATTGGCCCCATCTATTTCACACCCTCAGGCAATTTTGATTCGAAGGCCCATTCCTTAATTTCCTCTTCGAAATCAACTCTTCCCTGACCACAAATATTATGGTTAACAGTCTTCTCTCTCCTACCTTCATGCTCCAAAGGGGTACCCATCAAGGGTGTCTGCTATCTCCTCTACTATTCGATCTGGCCTTAGAGCTGCTTACCCTTAAGCTGAGGCAGACTTATCCAGGGATTCCCATTAATGACTCTACCTTACACATGGCTATGTATGCTGATGACATGTTCCTCTTTATTACTAACCCCTCGCTACATATCCCAAAAATCATAGACGTACTATTTTTAGAGATTTCTCGGGAAACAAAATAAACATGAATATTGGAGATATTATGGTTAACAGAACACAAATATGATAAATCCCCCTCCGGCTTTGTTGTACAACCTGATACGTTGACCTATCTGGGCATCGACCTGCATCGTAACCCCCACAACATTTATGACCTTAATATTACAAAGCAGTGTACTCAGCTACAGACACAATTAAAAGCTTGGACAAAACTCCCCCTTGGCCTCTCTGGACGCATTAATCTAGTGAAAATGTCAGTTTTGCCTAAGATATTATATCCACTTTTAATGCTGCCTTTCCTTCTCACCAAACCAGACTTGTCATATATGAATAAAGCAATCCAATTCTTCATTTGGAAGGGCAAGAAAACACGTATAGCTACCAGCAAGTTGCAGCAACCATATCTTAAGGGGGGTTTTGCCCTTCCGAATCTAAAGTTATATAATTGGGCAGCGTTGACACATTTAATCCTCGATTGGCAACCTAATACTGCACACTTCACACCTCAGGATTTGCCTCCAGAGATTAAAAATAATATAATATACAGGGACATTCTGAGAGCATCGTGGTTGACCCTTATATATCTTTATTCATTGCTCTGGTAGGGAATAAAGATTTTCCAGCTGGGAATGACACAGCTCCCTTCCAGGTTTAGAGTTCTCTGGGTATTAACTCAGTAGGTGTACTTCTGGACCCACTGTCACACATGGTCAGGACATTTCAGGATCTAAAAAAACAAATCTGACATACCCAAAACACACTTTTATGCATATCTGCAAAGCAGGCATAACATTAATACCTTAATCACTCAAAACACTGGTTTCTGGGAGCTTGCTCCCTTTGCTACTATACATACGGCCTATATCCTGGGTCGCTTTTCCTTATCCCCGATCTACCAACAGCTGATCAACTGTACCTCTGGCAGCATTATGGGAAATATTTATATTACAAAATGAGAGTGTGGGAAACATCACGACAGAAGATATTAAAAACAGTCTGGTAAAGAACAAGGTAGCTAGCCTAGCAGTTTCCCTCAGGGAGATGCAGACTAGGATGCTTAATGGAGATTACATCACCCCAGATCGCCTGGCACGCTGGAACCATGAATGCCAGAACAAGTGCATTAAGTGTTGTCTATCTAAGCCCACTCTTGGCCCCTATTTCTTCGACTGTCCATATATTAACCATTTTTGGCATCAGCTATAGTACTGGATCAAAATAACCTTCAAACTCAATATCATCTTTGACTTAAAGATGATGAATCTCTTTTTATGGGACGGACAATACAACACTATGCACCCTATGCTTACACTCTGCACTATATTAGCCTGTCAGTGTATCCTGGCCCTATGGATCGCTAAAAAAAACCCTTCCATATCCCACTTCAAACAGAGATTACTTAAACAACTTTTTATTGAACAACTAGACACCAAACTAGATGTACACTATAGACTAAGATTATTCCTAACAAAAATGGCAAGGTTTATTACCACACTCACCCTCCCATTACAACAATAGGTTCTAAGACCCTTCCTACATCCCAAAATACTCCAGGAAGCCTCCCTCAGAGGAGCCTGGACTATCCCTGAATATGACCAACACAAAAACTCACAACGAGCTGGTTTAGAAGAGATACTGACAAACATTTTGCTCTATATTTTTCTACTGCTGGTGGAGGGGGAGGAGCGGAGAGAAATGCTCCCCTCTTTTTTTGTTTTCCTTACCCCTTCCCCGCACCCTAGAGAGTCTAAACAACATGAATCTCGGCTCTACTTTTATGTTAGTTGTAGATTAATATTTTGTTAGATACTAATGAAAGAAGAAACTTTCTTTGTATATGTTTATGTATGTTTAAATTGTTTGTATTGTTTAAATGGAATTTAAGGAATAGAAAAAGAGAAAAAGGAAATGCGAGATTAGGTAACCACATGGACTCAATTCATTCCAATTCCAAGTAAAATCCAGCCGACAGCTGGAATTGATTTGGTATTTATGGACTAACTTATGTCAAGGACTTTCCTTATATATCACTGTTGAAATCGCAGATAACCTGTTATCCAAATGTCAATTGCAAGTATACTGTATTACTGTGTGATTCCTAGTAAAAAAAAGAATTAAAAAAAAAGAAATATAATTCTTTTTTTTTTGTTGGAAGTACAATTTTGTTTTTTTTGGGAGTACAATCTTCTTTTTTGGAAATACACTTTCAGCATGTGTCAAGAAACACTGTCAAAAATAAATGCTAGTTCCTATTTTGCTAAAGGACTTGTGATATAACAGCACGTCAGTTCAGCAGTTTGCTTGGAAACTATCCACTGCTTTGCTTTTTAATTAAATATGGAGAAGTGGCTATAAAAAAACATCAGCATCATCGCAGGTAAACTCTTAACATTTATCATGTAACAAACATGGCTTAAAATGTCAAAAGTGATTATTCTCATTTGCATCATACAATACTAGCTATAGAGAGGAATATTGATTTTGATGTTTTAATTACAGTTTTTGTGGCAGCAGCAATACTGTCTGTAGCATGTGATCTTCTTTCAGAATATGCATGTTTGATGTTGCTATTTACCATACAACATGCTTTAACATGCCTAAAGTGCTAAAGAATATTGATTTTGTCAGCCATTTCAGACTGCTGTGACATCCCAAGTACTTTAGCAAAATGGGAGCTAGCATTTACTTTTGTAATTCCACCAACAACAAAAAATTGTACTTCCAAAAGAAAAAACTGTATTGTATTTCTAAAAAAGAAAAGTTTTCTTCCCAAAAACTAAAATTGTACTTTAAAAAAAATAATAATTGTATTTTAAATTAAAGATTTGTATGCTAAAAAAAAGTAATTGTATTTCTCCCCAAACCCAAACAGATTCTTGCCTTTTTGCCAGCAATCTTATTCCATAATATAGCGTAATTTAGGCTTACGGCACCTTCAGGAGAGTGCTCAAGAGAAAAACAGGCCCTGAGTTTTACCATTTGTTTGCTCCATTTGTAATCTAGATCTATTTATCTTGGAAGCCTATTCACTTTATTTGCTATGGTAAATTATTTTAATTATAAATGGGAAACATAGCTAAAATAAAAATGCTTTTAATAGCTTAAATAAAGCAGTTTTGTGAATTGATTGTAGCAGGGACTGAAAATATTAATATTAAATATATATCCAACAATGGCACGAGAACTCAACCTGGTATTAGATACTGCACAAAGTCCTTGGTTTATGCCAGGGTTTAGTTTCTAAAGCAACTGTTGAAAAATGATCTGTGTAAAATGATCCTACTTATTTACTTTAAGACAATGTGAAGTCAATAAGTTACATTCCAGGCACCTCTCAAAACTGACATAAATTGTGTAATATTATTATATTAAATACATGCTATGTAACTCATTTCTGTGATCAAATCTAAAACTATTTACTATCTATTTAATGTCTACCCAAAAATAGTTTGATATGATTGGGGAAGTTTTAAGATATTATGAGATTGCCTTGATTAATTGTAGAATTAACAACTGAAGGAGCACCCAGAATCAAGAGCAAGCCAGGATATATTGCTAACCAGACAGTCAGGAAGCAGGCATCAGTACAAGGAGAAGGCATAAGAATAGTCAGAGTTTAGGCCTAAGCTAGGTTTCTAAGAATTAATGCCAGTTGCCAGCCAGTGCAGTACAGGGGACAATCAAAAGAGTACTCCAGTCCAGTTCCAGAGGTTTGCTGCAAATCATTAATCCAGAATAAGCAACTCAGAAGAGAGACAGAGTCCAGAAAACATGCCAGGATAATTACAGGATATATAGGAAAATAGTAATTGTGTCAGGCTCACACCAGAGCAGCATTACAGCTAGTACTATGGCTAAAAGCACCTTTGGAAACAGAACTGGCTTTAGCAAACCTGGTAACACTACTATTCGTACCCCTCTTAGTGCGTTTTGAACACAAAGAATGCCTCTAGGCTTAATAGGGAGTAAGCATGGGATTGTATACTTGTATGCTACTGTTTATTATATTATCATATATATATATTATCTTTATTCTGAAAATGTTTTGGCATTATGTGTAACGAGTATTGCTATAAAACAGAAATATAAAAACAGAAATGTTTTTTCTCATGCCTGGATTAAGAGGTTTCTGTATCAAAAAAAGATTTGTAGAAAGCCATGTTTAATGTGTAAAACACTGGGAGGTCTAAATGCAATCACTGTATCTTGAATATTTTTCTAGACATTTCATCTATGTCCTTTATTGTTAAAAATCTGTGTATTTAACAAACTAGCCCTATCAAAACTGGATTGCAGGTGTCTCCTAAAATAATTTTATGTTTAAAATGCCTAATTTAACTTTTCACCATGCCTCTGTTAGTCTTAATGTGCCTTGCATTGATGATGAAAGCCTTAATTAAAAGTAAAAATTCCTGTGTAACTTTAATCAGTCTGTACAAAAATGAAAATAACAAAAATCATCTGCTGTATAAAAGAATAAAGCAGATGATTTTTGTTATTTTCATT
>CAJPDP010606735.1:0-11114 GCA_905336975.1 Bombina variegata variegata
ATGATGTACACCAGTCTGGACATAAAAGGAAGTGCAGGAAATGAGCAGCATCACACAGTATGCACCAGAGTCAGCAAGAGAGGTGAGTAAAATGGCTGCCAGCAGCACATGGCAAACAAAGCAGGGAAAAAACCCTGACACTATATGAGACATAATTTTATAGCCTTTATTGTATGTTAAGCAAGCTCCCTAATTCATGCCGTATTGTACTTCCTGAGCAAGGTTTACTTTTTCTTTTTTTTTAGCAGCACAATGGCTCTGCATAAGTTTATTGTATTATGCCGTTAGTTAACAGGCTTTCCAGTTTATATAATTATTTGCACTATCAGTTCTGGATTAACTGATGTAGTACTTATGTGTTTAATCAGAGGAGTCTGCACTAACCTCCGCTCTGCGTATATTTTCTGACTGTTACTAGAATATATGATATATTTTTTTTCAGTTTTTTTATCTTTTACAGGTAAACACATCCAGGGCCGGATTGGGCTGCCGGGATACCGGGGAAAATCCCGGTGGGTTGACAAAGGCTGCTCAGACAGCTGCAGTGCAGAGAGAGCAGCAAGCAACTTAGCACAGTTGTCACTGCCCAGTAATATGTGTTCAGACCAGGCAGGCATGTAACCACTACCCTCCCTACCCGGTATAAAGCACATGTGTTTGAGTGACACATAGTGTTCACTGCAGGAACATTGTGTGTGGGTGGGATTAACAATTAGACAAGTGACATCATACTGCATTCATTCTAGAGCGACATGGCACCTGTTCCGTCCTGCTATTGATGTATGTAACTTTTTGTCAGGTTAGTCCCTCCCCGCCCCCCGGCAACACCCCCATCACAGTGTGTTTAGACCGCTCACAATTTTTTTATTGTCTATTATATATATATATTATATATATATTATATATATATATTTTATATATATATATATGTATATATATAATATATATTATATATATTTATATATTATATATATATCTCTATATGAGTTGAAGGGAAAACCAGCTAGAGCATAGTTGGCTGGCTTGGAGGGGGCGTGACTGGGCTGGAGGGGGCATGCCTAGGCTTGAGGGGCGGGGCTGGGCTGGAGGGGGCATGCCTAGGCTTGAGGGGCGGGGCTGGGCTGGGCCAGTCTATACAAATTTCCAGGGCCGGTCTGATTTCCCAGTCCGGCCCTGAACACATCTATTCACTTCCCACTACACAGATCCCAATCAAACTACAAACTAGCAGTTGCCCTAGATTCAAAAACCTGAGGATTATAGTGTCTAACACCTAAATGTTTCATGCCTGTTGGAGGGCTCTACAGCACCTCCACTATTTGATGCCCCCTAGTAGGCTTTTAGAATACCTTTTTATCGTCCCCCGAATATGAATCTAACTATGCTAGTGATATACATAACTGCAGATCAGACTGCTACATTGTCCAGTTTTAGCTAACATCAGAATATTGAACGGGTAATATTCCATATCAGATGCTAGATTTCCTTCCCTATATATATACTAAGATCCAAGAGTGGCCATGGCAAAGGATAGTTTCCCTCTCTCACGTTTCATATGCTTAGCTAGCTCCAAGAGTGGCCTCCCAAGTAATGAAGGGAATATTTACTTTATTTTCTATAAAATAAAATAAAATGAGGTTTCGGAAATATAGGTCCAACTTATCTTTTGACACATATGACAGTTGCTGAATATGTCTTAGCTCCCTTTTGTGTTTTTTCATAATAGGCTACCTTACATATATTGTCTTCAAGGTTATAACATTGCACTTGTTTTCATTACAATATGGTTAATTTTATGGCAGACTAATATATTATCCACTGCTCTCACTATCGTCCTAATTATCTAGTCTGAGTGTAATTATTCATTCGCATATTAGAATATGCCCACAATTGAGAGGAAAGTTATTGTGATTGAACACTTTATTGCTATCACAACCATATATTCAGATAACATGTGAATTAATAAGTTTGAATTGTATATTCTATAATTTCACTTTGAAAATAACCTGTCTACCGATTTTTGTTATGAAAGGTTATGTATAATGTGCTGTACCATTATAAAAACCTCAATAAAAGAGTTAAAAAAAATAAAGATGCTGCTATCTTTATTTTTTAATACAATACGCTAGACAGTATTTTGAGGCAATTTGGTGGACATTTATAAAATTAACCAGAGATCTGATCTCTGGTTAAAATTTGTAACTGATAATTGCTACCGCAAGCTCGCGGTAGCAATAACCAGCCACTTGTAATGGCTGATTAATTATCACACAAATTTGCCCGTTTGCAGTCGTGCGATAATTTAGCACTCCACTTGTAATCTAGATTTTAGTGTTTAATGTCCCTTTAAGCATGGGGATAGGCCTATGATACTTTGGTTGGGTGTCTGCCCGTGGCACGTGCAATTGTAAAGGTAGAGGGAAGAATGGAGCCTACTAAATATGAACAAATCCAGGAAGCTAATGTCTCACAGTCAGTGAAGAAGCTGAAGCTGGAAAGAGCTTGGATATTTTTACAAGACAATGATCGAAAAACGCAAAACAAACTACATCAGTAAGCAAAAGATAAATGTTTTGGAATGGCTTTCACAGTCCCAAGAATATAATTTAAATATCTCTGGGTTTAACTCAAACATGCAGTGCACATGACAAACCTAAGAATATTTTTAAACTAGAAGTATTCTGCTAGTAAGATTGGGGAAAGCAAGACTAGAAAAACTGTTAGCTGGCAACAAAAGTGTTTGGAAGTTGTAATTTCTGCCAAAGGCAACATTAAGCACTAACTGGAACGGTGACCAAACACATGTTTATTTTTTAATTATTTATCCTACACCACTGGTTTTTAAACCTGTCCTCAGTCCTCCCTAACGGCCACATTTTGAGGATATCTGAACTGGAGGCTTTATCAATGAAGCCACTTTTGAATATCTTTATGTGGTAGATCCCATAGTTCCAATCTTCCATCATTTACCAAAAGTGCACAAGTCTCTGGAGGACATTAAGGGACAGCCAATTGTGTCAGGAATTGGCTCCTTACTAGAGAAATGATCTAATTGGGTTGATTCCCTATTGCAGCCCTTAGTTAAGATGAATCCTAGCTTTTTGAGGGACACCAAGTATCTGTTACGCTTATTAGAAAAGGTACCATGGAAGGAAGAATATGTTTGGGTCACAATAGATGTTGTGGGCCTTTTTTCTGCTATTCCCCATGATTTGGGAGTAAAAGCAGTAAAAAAAATTCTATACCTGTTTACTAGTTTTGATAAAGAGTTTAAAGATTATGTAATAAGAGTAATAATGTTTTTGTTAAATCACAATTACTTTGTGTTTGATGGACCATACTATCTCCAGAGACGTAGGGCTGCGATGGGGGCTAAATTTGCCCCATCTAACCTATTTATGGGTTGGTGGGAGCTGTCCCACATCTTTGGATATAATAATCCCTTTACTAACAAGATTAAGTTTTATCGAAGACATATAGATGACTTGATATTTGTTTGGGATGCAACGGTCATGGAAGTAAATGATTTTCTTAATTTCCTGAATTCTAACCAGGTAAGCTTGCAATTCACATTTTCCACTAACACCTATGAGATTTTATATTTAGATCTGGTGTTGAAAGGTAATGTGATTAATAAGTGTGTGGAAAGTGAGATTTTTCGTAAACCTTTAAAAGCAAATACTTTGCTTCATGCTAATAGTGCTCATCCGAAGTATACAGGATTTGGTTTGGTAAAGGGCGAATACATAAGATTACAGAGAAATTGTACGGATGATGACTTATTTTACCCAAGAAAGTGTTAGTTGGAAAGAGAGATTCCTGGAAAGATGCTATGGGTCAGGAATGATCAATAGGGCCTTTCAGTAAGTCAGTGAAATGAACAGGCAAGATCTATTGATGGATTCTCTGAGTGGTAGAAAAAAGAGAACATAATAGGGACAAGTTAACTTTTATTACTCCATTCAGCAATCAATATGACAAGATAGTTAACATTGTGAAACATAATTTACCCATTTTAAGAGGAGATGATGATTTACAGAAATTGATCAAACACAGATGTTGCTTTGTCGCAAAGCGTAACCACACATTAGGTAATTATTTGTAACCAGGTTTGGTAAAACCAACAAACAAGCATCAAGCAGTTGGCTGAGCTGTAAGGACATTATAGATGTGGTGCAATAAATTGTAAGGCATGCAGTCAGGTTTTGGTGATGAAGCAATTCCAATCTAAGATTACTCAACGGGTATATGATTTGACAAATTGTACTAATTGTAGCACCAGCTATGTGGTTTATCTTATTGATTGCATTGAGTGTAAAAAACAGTATGTTGGGATGACCACTAGAGAGGTCATATTAGGGTGCACCTGAACGACATTTCTACATCTAACCCATGTTCATTATTGAATGCTCACTTCATCGAACAACATGATTGTCATTAAAAAAAATTCAAGTGGGGGGCGGAGCTTGGCCGTTCAGGGAGATGGCCACTTAGCTCTTTAGCTCCTATGTCCCACTTCCCAAACCGAACAAAAATAGCAGAATGGCCACCATAATATTGACACCTGGGGTGAGGTATAGTCCACAGAGCACTCTGGACACAAAAATCAGCAAGAAAGAACCCTCACTGAGAAAACAAAGCTTTTTTTCCGAAACCTGCAGTGGCGATCAGATGCAACAGTTCCCGCAATCAGGTAGACACGATCCAGCCATAAAAAGCAGAGTATAAACAAACGGAGACACCAACAACCGGAGTTATCCTCCCTCTGCCTTCTCCTTAATACCGCAACCGAGAAAGACAGCAAACGGGGCCATAATAGAAGCTACTCACCAAGACCACGTGACAGGACTAAGACACACTGGCTTAATATAGGCTGCTGTTTTGAAGCATACGCAGCAGTGTATAAAGTTGAGATAGCACCAACAAGCTCAGGGGACATAACACCCTAGCCTAACCTTACAAAATAAAAGAACTCTGCACTAAAGCTTGGACTCCATCTAAGTATACACTACAATAAGGCTTTTGCACTCAGATCCCTAATGCCTCACCATATACAGCCATAAGAGACACTGCCACCACAGCTAAACATTGTGTCCAAAACCTTAAGGGACAAGCTATAAAAGCCTTAAAAATATAAGGGGACTACTACAACTGTTATCTTGTTATACACTCTGTATAAAATTGCCCATGATACATATTTTGCTCTACCAGCACCCCACAAAACCTGTGACTAATACCGTTAAAATTGGATATGCCTGGACGCAGAACTAACAAAGTAGATAACCACAGTAGTGCCAAATCCATACAACAATATCTCAAGTTACAAGAATCCGCAAATAACACGCTTAAAATGGATGCCGCTAGCAACACCACTTCAGTAGCTTGCCAACAACCCTCGCAAGAAGCAGCTAGCACCTCAACACTAACTAAAGATGACTTGCAAGCCTTATGCACAAAAGAAGACATCAAAGACATAATTGGAGAAGTCAAAAACTGGTACTGTAAACTCAAAAAGAATCTCAAAAGGGTTTCTGTCCTTGAAGAGAGCCACAACACTGCTTATAATGACATTCTCTCCAAAGTGGCACCATATATATACCAGTTGCTGGAGAAAGTTGAGGACCTGGATAATAGAGGTAGACGCAACAATTTGCACATATGCGGCATCCCAGAAGCAATTCTACCAAACGCAATAGAAGGCTGCCTCCAAGACCTATTCAGGACTCTCAAAGGTTCAAACAGTGCTCCAGATGTATGCATTGAGAGAGCACACAGAGCTCTAAGATCAAAACTCCCTCCAAAGGCACCACCCAGCGACATAATTGTAAAACTACTTAACCATAAAGACAGGGAAGAAATACTGCGGCAGGCCAGACAAAAACAAAGGATAACGCATGCCGGCATTCATATCCGTATATTTGCAGACTTAAGCCTGACTACACTGCAGAAGAGGCGAGAACTACACTTCATCACTTCAGTCCTGAGGGAGCAGAATATACTATACAGATTGGAATTACCAGTCAGCATCATCGCCACCAAGGGCGATATCACAACCACATTCAGATCACTAGAGGATTTACCAAGATTCAATAAAACTCTACAAATCCACATCCCACATCCCGAACACAGCCCACCTAACGCAAGAGAAAAGCTAACAACCAACAATTTTACACAAAGCTCCACTCAGACGGAAAGCGCAAGACTACACCCCCCATCTACGGGCCAAGTCCAGGTCACAGACACCACTTGATTTACAAGCCAAAATGGACTGCCTCTACCTGTGAGCCACTGCGGCTATAGGTCGTATATAAAAGTTATTTATCTGTTTTACAATTTTATAGGTTTGGGGGTGGGGATACTACCCTTATTGTTAATTTTATTGTTACAGGACTTTAATTGTTAATAACAGAACTTTTTACATTAAGACTTTCAATGTTATCTTATCACCTGCAGCAAAGCCTGCAAATAGGATAACCTTCTCACTGTTGGCAACTTTTACGAGACTGTTACTAATTTTTCCAGTTTAACTACAAATACTATTAATATTTTTTGTTGTGCTACAATTGCAGCATTGTTCCACATCACTCAAGATCACACTCCCCTGATACAATAGAAGGCACACTAATTGATCAAGCACTAAACTACCCACCTACAATGACAACAAACATGCATACAATCACCATCACCACCATAAACGCGAAAGGGTTAAATAGCACAGAAAAAAGGTCAATGGTGTTTAAGGACCTACATAACACTTGTGATATCCTGTTCATTCAGGAAACACATTTTAAAAGAGGCCATGAACCAAAATTGATGAGTCATAAATATAGAATATTCTATCTAGCTTCAGGTAATTCCAGAAAGGGGGGGAGTGGGAATCCTACTTAAAAACTCATTACACTTGCAGGCCACATACACAGAAGTACCTGAGAAGGGGGGTGGATATGGCGATATAACTCGCCATGCAGGAGCCCCGTCCAGGAGTGTACTAAGGTTGCTATTTTTGTTTCCATATGGCAAGCATCCTTTCGTGTGTTTCAACTGTGTTACTTCTAATGTGATAATACCTCTCTAATTGTAAAAGTATGTCTACTTGTTTCTCCCATTCCTTAAATGTGGAGATTGTGGTGGATTTCCAGTATCTGGGGATTAACATTTTTGCACTACTTATCATTGTTAGTAATAATTTACACTTTCCCACGTCTTTTAGTTTGGGGAGGCTTGCAAAGAGTAATATTTTTGGGTCCCTGGGGAATATGGTCTTGAGAACCCCACAGATGTTTGCGATAATATCTGTCCAGAATTGTTGTATTTTAGGGCAGTTCCACCAGATGTGTTGTACGTTGCCCTCATCCGCGCAGCCCCTCCAACATTTGCCCGTGGAGGTATGATATATCACTTTGAGCCTGGCCGTAGTCAGGTACCACCTTGTCAGAAATGTAAGTTGGTCTCCTGGACCTGGGCTGAGATGGATGCTATCTTGTTATTACTGAATACACTTTTCCAGCTTTTCAGTGTCAGTTCTAAGTCAAGTTCTCTGCCCATGCTCTGGTACATGAAGGCAATAGATCTTCACCAGAGATATATATTAAGTGTGGGGGAGGTCAGCTTGCTACGCATATTTTTTCAAAGTCAGTAATTTGTCTGAGGAGTGATTTTTTTATGTTTGTGTGAGGCGACATAATGACTAGTCTGTGCGTATGTCATCCATGTCATGTGGCTATCAGTTTCTAATATAACTTCCAGCTTTTTTGGGATGATGTTGTTGTGTCAGGTGGAATATTGTGTTTTTCCTAATGTGTTGGCCAGTAGGATCATAATGTTTTATTAGATTCAGATTCAGGTCAGGATTCTCTATGTACGGTGTCAATGGTGACATGGTGATATGAGTAGAAGTGTATGTTATCCTGTCCCAAGTTTCAAGGAGTTCCCTCAACAGGGTATAGTCCTCCACCAGGGTAGGTCTATCTTTTTTTGCTGTCCATGCAAGGTGTCCTGGATTGTTTGAATGCAATATGGATCTGTCAATCTGAATCCAATGTTTTTTGTGGATGTTAATACACCATTCCACAAGCCTCTGCAATATTATTGCCTGTCTGTATGTCTGCAGGTTTGGAACACCCAGCCCTCCTCTATCTTTTTGTAGATACAGAGTTTGTTTAGTTGTCCTTGGTCTTATGCCATTCCAGATAAATACCTCTATTGCATTTTGTAGCTTTATTAGGTAATCAGTTGGTAGGGAGATGGGGAGAGTCTGTAGGACATAAAGAATTCTGGGTAAGATATTCATCTGTATGACTCCGATCCTACCCAGCCCTGAAAGGTTTTTGTTTTTCCAGTCAGGGAGATCTCTGATCAGTGACCTCTCCGGTTGTTTATAGTTGGCCTCAAATAGGGTGTCTATGTGTGCCAAAAGGTATATCCCTAGATATTTCATTTTATCAGGCTGCTGTTTTAACTGGCAATCTGATAGCAGCTGCGGCACCTTTTCTTTAGGCATTGAAATATTAAGGAATTCTGATTTATTAACATATAGTGAGAAGCTAGCGTATTTACCGTAATCACTGAAAATTTGCAAGGCTCGTGGAAGGAACGACTGTGAGTGTAAGTAGCATGTCGTCGGCATAAATGGCCATTTTATGTTCCGTGTGGTCTAGTGTGACACCAGTGACTTGTGCGCATCCAAGGATTTTGATGGCCATGATCTCTTTGGAGATTGCAAACAGAATTGGCGAGAGAGGACAGCCCTGCCTGGTTCCGTTAGTAATTGTAAAACTGTTCGAGAGCCACTTATTTACCTTTATCTTTGCAGTTGGTATAGTATAAAGGGCGAAAATCATTTCTATAAAGTAGTTACTGAAACCCATTTTCGACAGAGTGCTACGTAGAAAGGGACATTTTTTTTCTGTCGAACGCCTTCTCAGCATCCATGAAGGTGAGTGTCAAGGGTATCTTGTGTTTTTGTGCATGAGAGATGAGTTGTAAAACCTTTAGGGTCTTGCCCCTTGCCTCTTGGCTCAGCACAAAACCCACTTGGTCTGGGTTGATTAATTTTGGGAGGACTTTATTTATGCGTGAGGCTACAATTTTGGCATATATGTTTATGTCAGAGTTGAGTAAAGAAATTGGACATAGATTTTCTGGTTTATTGGGTGGTTTGCCCGGTTTGGGCAGGACGGTTATATGTGCTTTGAGTAGGTTGCTATAGAAACCTCCTTCTTCTAATAATGTGTTGTAGGTGTCTGCTAAATGGGGGATTAATAGTGATGAGAAGTGTTTATAATCAGACATGCTAAACCCATCTGGGCCTGGGCTCTTCCCGGGTGGCATATCCTTAATTGCTTTTAAGATTGTTTCGTGTGATATGGGTAATTCTAATTGTTTTGCCTCATCTGTATCTATAGTCGGGATTTCAATGTCTTTTAAGTATTCTTCTAATGCTATCAGGGTAGGCTCTTCTACAGTGTCAGGGTTTAATGTTGCGGTGGCTGTTTTTAAGTTATATAATGAGGAATAATATAGTCTCAGTGCTTTGGCTGTATTTGGGCTATCTTTATGTTGTGTCCCTCGCTTGTCTTAGATGTGTGCTATGTGTGCCTGAAATTGTTTCTTTTTAAGGGCTTTGGACAATAGTGACAAACTCAATATTTTGAGTTTGTTGCCAAACTCAAAATATTACTGTCCCAGGTGCAGTGTCCTTAGCTGTGTTTCCTTGAGTTGGAGCGCTTGGAGTTCCTCTCTGACTTTTGTTAGTGAGTTTAATATGTTAACCAATGCTGTGTGCTTTTTGTGTTCGGATTCCCAGTAAGAGATTTGCGCCTTAAGTGAATTGTGATATTGTCTACTCTGTTAGCGTTGCTGACCTCTAATTTTGATCATAACCCCTCGTATAACCGCTTTGTGAGCTTCCCATATCAGTGGAGTTTTAGTCTGACCTAAGCTATTAAATATGAAGTAGTCTCTTAGCTCTCTGTCTACTTCTGCTATATTCAATGGGTTGTTTAGGAGATGATCGTCCAGTCGCCAAATGTAGGGTAGCAGTGGCTTTTCAGGCCATATGAAGTCGCATAGCACTGGTGAGTGATTTGACCATGTGAGCGGCAATATAGCGAGTGATACACTAGGGAGAGTGTAGCCGGATCTGTCATAATGTAGTCTATTCTAGAGCATGACTGGTGCGGGTGTGAATAAAATGTAAAGTCTTTGTCTCTAGGGTGCAGCGCCCTCCATATGTCGTGGACCATGAGTTGTTGGAGTTGGTAATTAAAAGATTTAAAAACTCTCCGGGGCATGCTGGAGGACCTGCTTGTTGTGTCCATGACAGGATCTAGAGGTGTGTTGAAGTCCCCTCCTAGGAAGATTGTGCCCCTACATAATTCTTGTATTTTTTGTGTGACTGCTTTCAATGCTTTGTGTTGTTGCTGATTAGGCATATACATTTTCACCAGTGTTATATACCTATTGTAAACATGGCTTAACTTCCCGACCTGGCATTGTAGGCCATTTAGTGTTAGGGAGGCTGTCCTAAACTGTTCGTTTGGTGTTAGAGGTTGGGGGTGAGGAGTGGAGAGAGGAAGGGAAAGGGGTAAGGAATAAGGGTTAACTGAGGTCAGTAGTGTAGTTAGTATTTGGGGTGGCGACGACCCTCATCTGGTAAGAAGTGCAGCGATCGGGTACAATGACTGAGGGCGGAATCCCCTACCCCCAGTCCAACGCATGTATAACAAATAACATTTTAGTAACCAGCTTAAATTTAGTATTATATACATTTTGTGTATGCCCTATTGCGTGAACATTTATGTTGGCATTTTAGGTGATATTGAGCTTGTATTCTAGCTCATTCAGACACGATCCATACAGCGATCTGAGACCAGTAGTTATGAATTTTGTGTAACAAAAATGTTTTACAAAACTTGAAACTAAAATGTTACAAAGTACACTAACACCCATAAACTACCTATTAACCCCTAAACCGCCACCTTCCCGCATCGCAAACACTATATTAAACCTATTAACCCCTAATCTGCCGCCCACCCACATTGCGACTATTAAATAAACCTATTAACCCCTAATCCACCGCCCATGACATCTCCAACACTAAATATAATAAATAT
>CAJPDP010606760.1:0-11276 GCA_905336975.1 Bombina variegata variegata
GCACACAAAATGATAATGTCTTAAGATTGCAATGGTCTTACTTTCTGAATGTTGGGTTACCAACCTTCAGGGAGCTGCACGATATTGTCCGTTAGCTGTATACAGACCTCACATGCCTTCCGTTCTTTAACGCTCACCCTTGGTCTCCAAGGTAACCTATCAGCTTCCTGACAGCACTGAAATTTAAAAGCTGGTTAATGGAATCCGAAAACCGCTTATCGTAATTTCCTTTTCAGGCTTTACCAGATAGTAAAGGTGTTTGTAATCCAATGGTTTTTTCAAGTTTGCAGGAGTCAGATCTATGCATTTCGGCTCGGTTAGAGAGAGATATACCAGTTTCTGACAAGGACAGTTTATATGATTCTCTCATTGAATAGGAGCAAATCCTGCTTCTTAAAAATATACTGTATGCTGTTTGTCTAAATGTTTGGCAGGTTGATTATGCTGTCTGATTCAGTAGTCTGATTTTGATGATATATTTTTTTTTAAAAAAAGAGTCCCCCTTACTGTTTGGGGAGGGGTAATGTACCCTCTTCTATAGTCTTTCTTTTTTCTTATATATATAAATTATTGGGAGATGTGTGCTTCAGGCAAGAGATCAAATCATTGTTGTGAGATGTAAAATGGAAATTGTAAAGAAAATTAGATGGTTGCCTAATTTTTAACACATTTGTCAATCCCTATCATAAGTTATTTTCTTCTTGGAGATGAATTCTCAATATTGTGACTATATCAATACTGTTCTAATGAAAAACAGCAACAGAAATACAATGGGTACCTGGAATTCGTATTGTGTTGAAGGACTTTCATGTGGTTTGATACAGGGTGTTTCTCAAAAAAAATTATTTTAGTATGTGTATGTTGTGTATCTATCTATCTATCTGTCCGTTTGTCTGTCTGTCTGTCTATATTTTTGTGTGGGTCAAATTACTATTTGGCAGGAGAGATGCATCCTTGCTTAAGTAACTTGGGGGACAGGCAGTGGCGCATCTTAATGATCCTGCAGGGAGCTTCAACTAAGCTGTCAGAAGAAGCCCCTAACCTTACTTAGAGCAAAATGAGAATGAAGATTTACAGCTTAAAAGAGCTGTGAGGAACAAGCGTTTTTGACACACCCATGCAGTTACCAGAGTTCTTTATGGTTCTGTCTGGTCTGCTTTTATAAACTGGTAGTTTGAATTACTGTATTTATTAATTGTTTTTTTTTTACAAGAGGAGTGTGGTTTGGGAACTCATTAGCCAATTGTGACATCTGCTTTTCTCAAATTTATGGAAAAATTAACTGACATCTTATTTCCTTCCAGTACTTTCTTTAGAATGGCTGTACTCCACCTCCATAATATATTGTTAATATTAAAATTTGTCTTAGAATCTACATTTTTATTTTGTATTTTCCTTTAGTTCACAATAATAGTCCCAAAGGAGATACTGTACATGCCTTAAGACACAATGTTTTATTATTTAATGCAAGTACTTCTATTCATAGGGGCCGATTTATCAAGGGCGGAACAGCCCCTGATGCCCCTGTTTCTGCGCGAACCTTGAGGCTGCGGACATCAATCCGCCCGATCCTATACGATCGGGCTGATTGACACCCCCTGCTAGAGGTCGATTGGCTGTGAATCTGCAGGGGGCGGCATTGCTTTTGCAATGTTAAATGCTGACAGCATATGCTGTCAGCATTTAGAGATGTCTGGCAGACATGATACGCTACAGCGTATCATGTCCGCCAGATAATGATAATTCGGCCCCATAATCTTATATAACCTTACAGGGTTTTGTTTTTGTTGTTTTTTGCAAATTAGGCTCAATTTAGTATTTTCTTGGTTTACACTAGAGACTGTATTTGCAACAAGCCCAAATGAACTTGCATCTGTCTTTTGCCTCATGTTAGATAATAATATTTTGGTTTATTATTTTCTTGTATTTAGCTATTAAATGTATAAAACTATATTTCATATGCTAAATGACAGTTGTATTTAGCTGTGTTCTAGTTCTAAGAATAGAAGTGTCTGTCATGCTCTGAAACAGAGAATGAGGTAGGTCCAGTCTTTGGTGGCCCTCAAGCAGGTCAGGCAAGGAGATAGACTGGGTGAAGGTTTTAAAAGTAGTCTGTTGCTACCCAGCCAGCGCTCGGATACTGCACCTGCTTGCTCCCAGGTTTTTTACCTTACTAGTCTTCTAGCTGATCTTTGTTTTCCTCCTGCCCCTTTCCTTGTACTCCTGCTTATCTAGACAGATTTAAAGGTATATGAAACTGTTACATCTCTGGATTAACCCCATGCCTGCGCACTGTACTGTTCTGTTTTGGAAAGTCTTAAAAGTATATGAAGCTGGCCAGTCTCTAGGTTGTCTTCTGCCTGATTCCATGTACTGCTGCTGCTGCTTTGGACAATAGTAAAAGGATATGACCCTGGCAAATTCATGCTTTGTCTTCTTCCTAGTTCCTGGCACAGCCACTACTTTTGTTTGATTTTTTTAAGGAATTTGTTACTTGCAAGGCTCTGGACTGTCTGCTTTAGGGCATTGATTCTAATTGATAGATTATTCCCTGCCTGCCTCTTCCTATATTTCTACTTTGCTGTACCTGACTGTGGCCTGATCCCCATACTTTCCCATGTAAGTTTCCAGATTTTATCCGGTGAAGGTTCTGAGTTGTCTTCTACCTCTTGTTAAGTGATCTGTATCATTGGCTATTCAGTCACACTCTGCAAGCTCTGAAGAGGCAGTATTTGCCCCCATAGTTTGCTATTAGGCAGCCTATTCTCACATTCAGCTCTTCTAGTTAAGGATGACTGAGTGACTGTGAAGGTTGAGAATTCTTTTCACTCTGATTGCAGATCTAACTTATGAGTTAAGCTGTTACTGAGGTAAAACTGAACTACTGTGTTTTGTTGCCTTACTGCAGTAAAATACATTTTCTTCCTTAATTTCTATAGAACCATTCCCCAAAACCTGTATATATGTTTTATAGACACAGTTGGACTGCTAGTATCTTCAGAAACAGGCCTTCAGTTTGATTTTGTATTTTTATGGTTTCTGTTCATGTGCTTTAATGTATGTGTTACAGGTGAATTTCAAAATCCGGGTGATCCTAGGATTACCCGGGTAAAGCTGACATTACCCAAGCTGGGTAAAGCCTGAAGTAATGTAATTCCCCCATCTACACAATCTTTTTTTGCCTCTGCCTGGGGAGATGAAGGAAGGCAATGTTGTTATGTATCATGCTGAAATCATATCTATTAGGAGTACATAATACTTATAAATATATACTTTTTGCAATTTCAATCAGGGATTGGGGGAATAGCGATTTTACATTGTGCCACTTTATTTCTATATTTTGTTTTTTAATGTTTTTTGGGAAATTGTTTAAAGGTGAGCTATATTCCTAACCAGACCTACAGTTATTAACCACTTTATTCTAATATATTTCATTCCCAACTGTAACCGTGAGGTCGACCCAATCTAATTATATTGATATTTCCCTATATAGAATTTCTAAGAATTTCTAACATTACCAATATTTCCAAGAAATTCTAAATAACATCATCCAACATGGATATTTTCAGTACTAGAGACATCATTTTAGATGACATACACAACAAAATAAGCACCCCTGAGTCTGTTAATATAAAATCCAAAGAAAGTACAATAAATAAGACAGAAATTATAAATGATTTGGAAAACATTCTGATTAAGGAAACTAAACAGAAATTAGAAATTGCCTTTTTGAATAAATATATCAAAGAAGGCATAATACCTAGAGGGTTAAGACTTAGAAAAGACTGCACGTTTGAACTAGATGAGGAGCTAAATAAGAAATGGTTTGACATTTTAGAAACATTTTTAAAGTACTTTTAAAAGCTAGAGATATATCTACACAAGAACTAGGGGTCAAAGTACAGAACTGTAAAGATACACTTGACAAAAAGAGTAACTAAATACAAGAAAACAAGAAATTGTGAAAAACCTAGAAAATCTAAATAAAGAAGTACTGGAGATAAAATGGAGAAAATGTAATAGTGATCTGGAAGACTATAAGAAAAAAACGGACATCAAGGAAGGTTTAGATATAAGTGAAGGAGATAAAGTAAAAAGTTTAAAATAGAATCAGAAATAATAAATTCAAATAGGACACAACAGACTGACTATAAGTATAATTCACTCAATAAAACGAATGGCAAAGAAACATATGGAGGTAACAACAATAGACATAGCTATCCATATAGAAATAAAGAAGATTTGAGATACTATGACAATCATAGATCTAGATAATGGGAGAAAGATAAAGAAAATGGGTATAAAAATAGAAGTGAGGGAAGAAACTGGAATCCACATAGGAATACAAATGGAGGTAGTTGGAACAGTAGAAATAGGGATAGTCCAGGAAGGAATATAAGATACTGGTCTAATAAGAACAGGGACATCACAGATAGACAGAACTACCAAAGACAAGATTATAGATATAACTATAGAAATAATGATTATAATTATGGACAACCACAAAATGGAGAAAGATGGCACCACAGGGAAGAACAGGGATATAATAGAGAGTTTCATATATACCGTAATAGAAATGCACAAAATAAATGGACACCACACTACAGATATGACCAACAACACGCACAAAGGGGTTGGAGAGACCCATTTAATGAATTTATTAATTGGAATACACTGAGCAAAAAAACTATAGAAATACAAATTCACCTAGAACTGAGAACTAACGTTAAGAATACAATTCGAAGACACACAATAAATATGAACATGAATGGAGGGAATGGGTTACAGACACTCACAATAGATTCAGCTCACTAACTAAAGATAACGGAGAGAATAAAACACAAATTAATACACCAAAAGCACATACCTCTAAAACTACTTTTTTAGAGGAAGGCCCAATCCAATCACATGACCCCCCAAAAGGCAAAAGAAGGTTAGAGGAAGTAGAGGAAGGGGAAGTGGAACCAAGAAAAGCAACAACAAAAAAATCGGAGTAGAACCAAAGGGAATCTTTAATCTAAGCCAATTAAGTTTAAATCAAGAACAAAAATTTATCCTTGGTAAAGGTTTATCGTTTGCCCCCACATGTAAAAGGAGGTGGGGTGGTAATTATGGACACAGATAAATATCTAAGAGAGGCTTACAGATTATTGGAAGATCAAGAAACATATAAAAGATTGTTAAACAATCCAATTGATAAGATAAAAAAGAACCTAGACACGTTGATAATATCAGCCCAAGAAAAGGGAATTCTAAATAGCAGAAATATGTCTAAGTCCCTGTAATGCTACATAAATTAGGCCAATAACAAGGAAATAAAATAACTTTTAAGTAATATGTACTCCCGTGACTTGATTAAATTATTGATCAACAATGAATCTTTTTACTATGAACAATGAATCTTTTTACTAGTCTTAATGAAATAAAGTAACAATAAATTAATAAGTTATTAAGTGAATAACAACTAAGTAAGAGTGGCATTGAAAGGGTTAAAGGAAAGAGGACGTAAATGAATATGGCTTCAAAAAGCAAGAAATCAATCAAATCAGGTATCTTGAGAAAGGCTGCAAGCCGAAACGCGTAGAACCTGATAATAACTTTCACTGATCACAGACTACACAGAGGAAGTGAAGACCTGGTAAAAAGGAGGCCACCTACAAATACTCCACCGGCTCGAAAAAAGACTAAAGACCCACCCTGGAGCAGAACTGCTACCAGATGAATGTCAAAAGACGTAAAAGAAGGAAGAAGGAGGTATAACGAATGCCCGGTAAATGGAGGTACGTACCTACTACACTCCACTGGAGATACCAGAGATCCACCCAAAACGTAAGACAACATCACATTTACAGTGCACTGTGAACAAGGATGACTGGAACATTACAAATAAGGTATTATCCTAGCCTGAAGGTCAAAGACACACATTATTAAGTGTGAGTATCCACCTATACTTTATAAGTTTGCTACATACAAAATATTGCTACAAAATACCAATGGAAGACATTAGAAACATACTCACGAATATATATATGAGTGTTTACTCAAGGACATAATCGCTATAAACACAGACTTTTTCTATATTCATTGCTCTATGCTAAACATATCCCTATCAGAGGCTACATCATATCTACACTGTAGAGTTATTTGATTTAATACATGTATTCTGTTCTTTTAAGCATTATATATTTTATGCAATATATGTTTTACATTGTGAGATATCTAGTCACTAACTATTCGCTCAGCAAATTATAATGTTAAACACTAGCTAAGATTATGTAGTAACATTTACAGACTCCGGTGTCTATATTAGTTGTAATATAGATTGTTTTAAATAAACCTAGGATTTTATGTATAGGAGTATTATTTTTAAATATAATACATAGGTTGATCAATAAATTGTTCTTATTCAAAGTTTATATTTAGAGTTTGTGGCAATTATTGATATATAGAGTCACCATATGGTCACATTTTTTAGGACTGTTTCTTTTGTTATGTATTACACTCAAATCATATCTATTAGGAGTACATAATACTTATAAATATATATTTTTTGCAATTTTAATCAGGGATTTGGGTAATAGCGATTTAACATTGCGCCACCTTATTTCTGTATTTAGAGATGAAGGAAGGCGCCCTGCCAAACCTTGGGGAATGGAGTTTACAAAGGGGGGCTTTGCCCTCTTGAATCCCCCAGGTGGAGGCAAAAAAGATAGTGAAGATGTGGGAATTACAGTGCATCGCATATATGCTTGATGCAGTGATTCGATGCACTCTGAGCAGATTTATCATGTTACATTGGGCTTTCCCAACAGCTGCTTGGGTAATGTCAGGTTTACCCAGGTAATGCTAGGATTACCCGATTTCAGACTTTACCCACAACATATGCATATGTGTGTGTAGATAGAGAAATAAATAGATAGATAGATAGATAGATAGATAATAAGGGGCAGAACTACTTCAGTGGGATACAATAGGATCAAGGCCCAAGTTATGGGGGCCCATAGCAGAAAGGGGAGCAGAGCTGGCTGAAAATCTAAACATTTATTTTATGTGATTTGGTTCCTCCTGGTCAATTTCTACCTGCCATTTTTTTTTAACTAGGAGGAGAAATAAGCAGGCCATATATATAGGGTACCACAGCCACTGCGCTATACTTCCCTCCAATCAGCAGAGAGGAACAATATATTAATACGTTAGCTCTATGCAACCAATAGCATTGCTTGCACCATTCAGAGGTGTGGCAGTTCAAATAAGAAAGGCTGTCAGGCAAGCGAACACTGTGTAACACTTTGTGGTTATCTGTAGTAGGGAAGCAGGAGCAGGTGACTTTCTACCCATATGGCACTAGGTTGCAGAGACTGTGTGTGGCTTAGGCTGATTGTTTAGAATTGGTAGGAGACAGAATATCTATTTAAAGATCAGTTTGGACATCTTTTATTTAGATGTTTATGTGACGCGCCCAGTTGGTGCCTTTTTTTTTTTCTACAAAACAGTTCTGAATTGATGGTGACATTTTTTTCTATCATGATACCCAAATAGCAGCATCATGGGTCAGTGTTACATAATTTTTTGTTGTATTATAAATGTATGAACAAGTGTTATATCTAGAGCAAATGAGTTTTATTAATGGGGCTATGGTGGAGTGTATAAATTCACCCCTGTAGAAAGGGTTAATTTCGCTACAGGGAAATATACTTTCTTGAAAGAAGCAAAATGCTGTAAGGCTTGCAAGCTCACTGCTGAAAACATTTCCATTGGTAACAGGCAGAAAACAAGAAGTCAATTAACAGCTGAGAACAGTTAGAGGGCTATATAAGGCAGCTCTTGCAAGCAAGGTTAGATCAATTTGGATCTCAGACAGGGAAGTAGCAAGACAATGGGAGCATTGTCTTGGAAAACCTGTATTTAAATACCTAATGCTTTATCACAAGAGTTTGTAGGATTATATAAGTTGTGTGTTGTTTTTTTTTATTTTTTTGTTGTAGAACATATGAATTGCTGAATGAAAGTAAAGACTTGTTTAAAGTGAAAACTTATTTTGCATCGTTCTGTTTGTGCTTAACATTTCCTGACAAGGTCCACTCCATTAAAGGGCCCTATATGTATTTTACATGGGAAATCTGAATGCCCCTTTTAGTCATACTAATTTATTCTAACTCATTCACCTTAGAAAAAATAATTTATTTTCCCATATTCCAGACATGCACTGTGTAATTTAAATATTTATGCATTTTTAAGTTGTTGTTTTTTTTTTATTCATATTTCAAACTTCAATATAGCTTTAAGATTGAAGCAATAGTTACATTGACATTTACATCTATTGATATATAGAGAGATTCATTTCAAACTTGCACCAAAAAGTATCATGTACAAAATGTCACCTGTGTATGTGGATACCAGACATTTTTAAAAAGCTAAGGAAAAATTGTGGTTATCAGTTGAATTTTACAGGGATTAAATATGACATTTAATTTAAAAGAGCAAACACTTCTCTTTTAAAAAAGGTGTCTCATTACCATTTAAATGGAGAGGGGCTAAGGAATGCATTCTAGAAAAGGGCCACTCAACCTTACCAATAACATTGCAAAAATGAGTCTGCTTCTGGGAAGTTCTTTATTCCACATTTGTTAGTGTGCTGGAGAGCCGGGCTTACCTTATCCTCTTCTTGACAGAGCCCAGGCCGCACTAACAGAAGGCTTAGCGCACTTAAGCCTGCTATAAGTGTGGCCGGAGCTCTGGCAAGAAAAAGATTGGGTTAGCGCTTTCTCCATCATGCAAAAGTTATGTATAAAGCTACATGTGAACTTTTTCACTGGTAGCTTTAAACATTTACATTTGTAAATGTTTACTTAAAATGCAGTATTCATTTAGTTTTAAACTAAACAAATACTGAATAGTGCAGCCAGCAAATATTCATTGAAACAAATTTCCCCCGAATATTCCTTATGAAACAAAAATTTCTTGGCTGCATAAGTCTAATATACAAATATATACACATATAGTTTATTAAAAAATAAATATGGCAGCATCTTTATTTTTTTAATAAACTTACTGTACTAGGCAGTATTTTGGGTTTAAAGTTGGTGGGAATAAAGTGTTAGAAAAGAAAAAAAAACGCCACTAAAAAGTACCTTTACATTACAGTCTATGGGATCTGTGTGTTCCCAGTAAATATATATGTATATTTGATTGCTTCCCATCTCTGTGCAACTTACCCCCTTCACTGGCACTGAAGTTCTGATGCCATCTATGATGGTATCAGTGGCATCACTGGGGGGTGTGGGGGGGGGGAAGCCCGCTCCAGCAATTTAAACAGTAATTTTACAGCACTGTAAAATCCTTGCAGTATTATGGCATATGCATGATGCAGGGCAGATTCTACCCAGATGCTCAATTAGTTGCTGTAATCCAGGTCCCGCCCCCTCCCCCTAGCGCAGGCTTTCTACAGAAAGGAGGAAGAAGTGCACAGTGAGTGAAAAGTTCTGGTAGGCAGGGCTGGCTTTAGAAAGGTGCGGTAGTTGCTCCACTTGGCATCGCGCTAGAGGTACAATATTGTATTTATTTATTTATTTTAAATTTTGAAAAGAGGTTAATACCTGAGCTCAGGCGTTTACAATATTACTTGTTCTCTTCTCTGCTGCTATCCAGATTGGGGTCTGGGGAGGGGACAGTAGCAGACAGCACAGCATTAAACAGCTAAGAAGCACTGAGCAAACTTGTTTCACTCCAACAGGGAGGGGGTGAGGTCTGGAATGCACACACATAGGGGCCTATCTATCAAGCTCCGAATGGAGCTTGACGCCCCGTGTTTCTGACGAGCTTGCAGGCTCGCCAGAAACAGCAGTTATGAAGCAGCAGTCTAAAGATCGCTGCTCCATAACCCTGTCCGTCTGCTCTGATGAGGCGGTCAGGAATCGCCGGAATTCAACCCGATCGAGCCCGATCGAGTCTGCAGGGGGCGGCTGCTGGTGCAATGCTGAATATAAAGAGCGTATTGCTCTCCGCATTCAGCGATGTCTGTTGGACCTGATCCGCACTGTCGGATCAGGTCCGACAGACATTTCATAAATAGGCCTCATAAGGCTAGCTATTCCCAATCCAGGCTAGTAATAACACTGCCGGGGAGGTTCTGTACACTGGCAGAGCTGCAGGTTCATTGTTTATTATTAAGCAAGGAGAAAGCAGACAGCCAGAGTATTGTTAGTATTGTCTAGCGATCTCCTCCTTCCCTCCACTCACTTTACCCTCACGCGGTATCATAAGCCTTAGACAGGAAGGCAGCAAGATAAAAAAGGATAAGGTATGAGGGTCAATAAGTTGCTGTGCTTGGACAATGTGTTTGATTTCCCTGCAACTCTGACCAAATGACTATACATTCTCCCTTCTAGATGATTAACAGTTCCAGACCTCTCTGAGCTGTCAAGACTAAACCCATCACTTAACTCTTCTGTTTCCTCATTTGCCTTTAACTACATCACTGCCAGTTAAAAATGTTTTAACTATTATTGTACTGAACAAAGATGCTACAAAATGTGAATGTATGCTATATATATATATGAACAAAAAAGGAGGAGATGACCTAAGTGCACAAGACTACAGTATATCTATTATATTATATAGTATGAGGTGAAACATAAAATGATTATATAGACAGATTAAGTTAATATATAAAGAGCGGAGAAATTATACCCACAATAGGCAAAATATCTGTGTTCAGGTGGGGCGGTCTCTAAATGCCAGAAATGGCAGAGAAATGTATAAAAATAGAGAACTGATATAAAAAAAGTCTGTAATATAAGCAGAGTCTGCAATATAAGCAGTAGGGTTAATGCACATCATAAAAGGTGAATATAAATTTACAAGTCAAAGTTCATGGTGCGTATCGCAGGGCTGGATGTGTTTATATATATATATATATATAATTTTTTTATTGTATTTAATAAGTGTATTAAAAATGTAGGCTTCCTTTAAAGGGTGTATTTTGCCTAGGGACAGCAAAATTGTGCTTTCCTCTGTGTCCCAAAAAGACATTGAACCAGTCTTGAGCTCTCCATTTTCCTTCTCACTTTGTTTTAATCATATAAAAGAATGCAAATTGTAGAACAGCTGTATATGGATATTATAAAGTCGTAAGCAACAAATGACCCTCTACGCACTTTCAGCTTCCTTACTTCACAGTTACAGTATATATATATATATATATATATATACACACACACATATATATATATGATATATACAGGAGGTGATGTTCCCCCTGTTCCAGTTCATATAAG